>OV884014.1:22635588-22943088 GCA_930367205.1 Acanthosoma haemorrhoidale | reverse complement strand
TGATTTCCAACCGCTAAAGTCGAAAGGCCGATGGAACGGAGCTGTTAGGAACATGAAACAAAAAGTGGGTTGGGTGGATCGAGGAACGAGAACAAGTCCAAATACAGGAAATGGTGAGCTATTCCAATGTCAAAACCTAATCTCCTGGAGAAAGGAGGAGTGTTATATGTATGGGCTACCAAGATGGATAGACATCCAGAAGGAGTGCAAGGAGGTGGCTAACCTTAGAACTGACAGTGGTAAGATAATGGAGTAAGAAATGGAGAGTAAAGGCGTAGGACAAGACAGAATGGTTGAAGATTCTAGAGAGAGCCTGGACCTAAAAGGGCTCTAGGCCCATATTTTATCCATGAATGGATTACCATATTTGTAATCATTGCTTTTAATCAAATGTATACTTAAAATATACAGAGCTAGTAGAAAATGTATCAGATTTTCTATTCCTTGTTCTTTTCTTTAGTAATGGCAATTGGTCTTCCTTTACATTTGTCCACAAATACAGGGAACTTATTCGAAAGCATCTGCCACCAGTAGACAAATATAAAGGAAGAACTCCTATACTCCTGAAAAAAAACCCCTGAAACCCACCCATGGTGGGAACCGTTCCTCGATCATACCTTGAACTGTCTAGCTGAGGGTCGCATCAACGTGCAATTTTGTATATATTTGTAATGTGTGTAAATTTCCTTTGCTTGTCGTATGTATGTAATACGGCTTTTAGTTTTTGAGATATTTTAATCCAAATGTTTACCAAATTGAGCTGTATTTGATTGTTGGCTATGTATTTTTGGCTTATCACCTCTCTAACGTGGCTTCACGTCAATGTTTTTGAAATTTTGAATTTATTAGAAAGATGATGAAACTTTAAACATTTCTCTTGCTTACAGTATTTATGTACGGTTTTCAGTTTTTGAGATATTGTAATCGAACGGTGGAATTAGGACCAGAATGAAGACCAGGGAACAAATCAAGTCCAAATATTAGAACGTAAAAATCCAGGTGGTGTACCGTTCCTGATGGTTCATAAGGAATAGTCAAGTGAAAACAAATCCCTAGATTAACTAGATCAGAAGATTAACTTCAATGTAGAATATTGACTGGAGACAAAACCTGCCTGGTCTGCTTCTAAGACGAGGTGACTTCAAGGCTGCAGCTCAGCAGTCACTCCAAGCTTGCTTGATCCCCACCTGGTATTTCCTGTAGTATTGGCTGTCACTCGATTCTTGCAAAATTATTTTATTGGTCTGTTCTGGATTGATTCAAAATACCCGGGAATTGAGTGAGCAGCCGTAGTAGCTATGCCCATAAATGGGTCCCTCCTTGTCAGTAGGAAAGTCCACAAATTATTTTGTCTGTAATCTATATCCATTCTTATTTAATATAATATAGCAATATTATTATATCATAATATATATTAAGAAAAGATCTTTTGCGATGAACAAGGGACAACTTTCAAATATATAACCCTAGTCTAATAATAATAAATTATTTATCAATTTGTATCTAATATAAGTTTTTGGAGCGAAATAATTGGCCTGAAATACATTAATTTTTGCGTTAAGTGGGTAATATAAGCAAAGGATTATAACCAAATCTAGTTTATTGTTTCGGTTTTACAGTACTTAGGTATTTTGAAATAATAATCAGACATCTTATTATTCCTATTTAAGTATTTGTTTTAGCGTGCATAAGAAAAAATTGTGGTTAACCACATAATGAATTTGAATTATTATTATAAGAGACCATTTGCTACTCAGTTTTCTTCAAACATCACCCTCCCCCTCTACTCGTTTTGGCATGAACGTACCTACCGTAGTACTTATTGTTCATAAATAAAAATCTCATTACCAAAAACTGGTTTTAAGCTGGAAACCTCAGCCAGAAATTTTCTGACTGGTTTCAACCTACTACTTCTCGACTTTCTTCCCGTTTTAAACATTCCTGCACTCTTTTATTATTGTGAAGTACAGTGGTGGAGTTTTTTCCAAACTGATGATCTATAAATGTGTCCTCCGGCCAGCTCTGCTGTACGGTGCTCTGCTGTATTCTCACTTGACTGACAATACAGCTAAAAGCCTCCAACAATTCCAGGATGGGATCATGAGAAAAGTGGTCCAACATACTTCTCATGAGAGGTTAAACAAAGTACCCGTTTCTTGGTGTGTCATCGGTGGGTGAGTTCATCCACACATCAAGTTTTTGACTCGTTGCAGAACCTCACAAATCCAGTGTTTAACACTGTGGCCCCAACACCCTTCCCGCATCGATGGCAACAGACTGTCGGGGAAAATCAGGTTAAGACTTAGTTTCAGTTTTTATTGTTAGATGTAAGTTAGTTTTAAGTTTATAATAAACAAGGTGATCACTTTTAATAAATTCAGTCCATTAATGGTATAATGTACATAATTATAATTGTGTACAAAATATCACTATTAGTAGAAAACAGAATTTGTATAAAATGCAGCCAAGCTAATATAATGAAGCAATTGTAAATAGATTCGTTTGTAGAATATATATTTTGAAACATATATTAATTTTGTAACAGGGGGTAACTGTGTTTTGCGTTTGCGATAAAATTCTTTTGGGAATGTTGAAGTACAACAATATTAGGATATTGTTAGAAAAAAAAACAGCAATATACCAGTTAATAAACGTAATTTATTTCTTCGTAAATTGATTTTCTATATTGTAAAAACTTATATAAAATATAAATATAAAAAGTAAATAAAAATAAATTTTTACAATGAAACACAATCGAAATGTAAAAAGATACTTTTGCGTTTCCTGTGATCTTATTATCATTCTCTATATTCTCTATCTACAAAAGCTATATTCTTAAAATAATCACTAGATTCAAGTTAAGTACTTAACCATAGTTACCCTGAACATTTTGACTGTGCGAACTGCCTTCATCATTACTTCTATTGCAAATTCCTGTCTCTCTTGTGGCATATCCGTGTTAACCACATCTATGCAAGGTGTGGCACGGGCCTAGGATAATAGTTAACATCATTAAGTATTATGTAACTAGTTAGTAATAAATAATTTACAATGAATAGGCGCAGAAAAATTGGTAAACATTTTCATATTCACTATTAGTAACATTTTTTCTTAATTTGAATGGTCTTTTTATTGATCACAGTTTTCTGAAGGTAATATTGATGCTTGCTTACTGCGATTGTTTCTTTTCTCTAGCCTAAAGGATAATTAGCAAGAATGTTTTGTATGGAAGATTATATTTGTTTACGGAACAATGATTAGTAATAATTAATTATTTTACGTAAATTTACCTCTGATAGTTTAAAAACCAATTGTGAGTAATAATACTATCAAAACAATTGTAAGGTCTGATACAATCCAGTGTTACCAACTGTCACACTTAAGAACTAAACAAATTATCAACTTTTATAACAATAGGCATTTTTTTTCTTTCCTTGAAAAATTGAACTTGGGTAAAAAAAAAAAATATTTTTTTCCAAAACTTTTTTTTTAATAGCCTTACGACACTATCTGCTACCTGAGGAGTTTTCCGAAAGTACGCACAAAACCACACTAAAATAATTACTGTAGTCTACAAAGTAACTTGGAACATATTCAGTGGATTGCGCGAAAATATCTTTCAAGGGTCCAGCAAGCAAAGCATGGAAATTACGAAAACTTTTTCTAGTCCACGATGCTAGATGTATTGTTACATCTGGGTTTGTCGATTAAATTTAGGCTCATATCATGTCCATTAGAGCTCCTCATAAATATCTCGGTACTATCCCAAAATTTTGCAGCAAATCAACTTCCTTTCTTAACACTAGATATTATGATGAAAATATCCCTCAATGTGTACACAGATGTGAATTTTAAACAGCAAAGAACAAGCATCAACAGCTAAAACTTTATTGAGTGGTGATATGTTTACGTAATTTAATCAACATGGCAGCGGAATGTAAAGGGTGTTTAATGGCTTGATTGGTATTATTAAGTATGGACATCCCGTTTCTATGTTAATAACTGTCGCTATTAAGTGCTTCAATTGTGTCTGTAGGACCCTGAAACGTCACTCCTGCAAATATTGAAGAGCAGTGGACTTCAAATGACTTCATGCAGTACTTAAGGAGTTAGACTTCGTCGATTGCTAAGAAAATCAACTTAAGTTAAGTCTAAGTGTAAAAGTTTAGCCCAGAAAGAAATAGTGAGCACCCGAGTGAGACATTCGTTCACTTTAGTTCCTGATCTAAACCGGGGCTTGCCTTCGTGGAAATTGTAAGATAAAAAACATACTGCTTCTAGGTATGAATACTTTTTTTTCGTTCTCACAAGGTTCCTGGAGCTTATGAAGACGTAGAATAAGACTTAGCTGAGCGTACTAGGCAAACCCGGCCGATATAAAGGAAAATAATGTAATAAAGACATCTCCTAAATCTATTCACTGATTAAGTCTTATGCACGTGCAAGCGTTACAAAATCAATTTCTTTGTTTCTCACACTCTGTAACAAAAAACAACTGTCGGCTTTCACAGAAGAGGGTAGAAGCATCGTTTATCCTGGCCGGGGTAGATTGCTTTCCAAGCTTTCAACTAAATAATGGTCCGGGGGATTCCCCAAAGACAAATGTTAGATAGCACCTAGAGAAATGATTCACCGGGTTCTATAAAATAATACTCAACGATCTTGAAATAGTCAAGAAAGCAATGCCTAATAGCTTACTTTAAAAACACCACTTATGGTTATTAACTCTGAATTTGCGAAAAATTGATGTTTGTTTTCCGATTCCGTCATAATTCATTCTTTTTTTTGTCAACTCATGAACTTATCAACACAAGAATAATCGAACATTGATTCTCGTAGAAACACCATTGAAGATTTTAGAAAAGTACATACGTACAGGTTTCATCTTTACCAATAATGTAAACCAGCAACTCGATACTTTTTTAAAAATTGGTTCACTTATTATTTTTTTTCTTGATTAAAACTTCTTTATTGTGCCAGAGTTATAATCTGCATTATTAGGCTATCAGTAATTATGATAAATGTTCTCATTTATACCATATTTACAATTTTCATTCACTCGCTCATACGGTATTTACAAACAGTTCAGAGACCTCCCAAATCCACATGGTTGTCACCTCCCTCGCATGCAATAGATGGAGGGGAGTCTTGGGAAGTCCCCCACGCTCCTACGTCAGCCGCGTCACCGGCTACGAGCAAGTGGAGGCTGACGAAGAGAGCGAGAGCCACATAAGGCCAGGAAATGAATGAAGAAACTCGCCATTGCCAGGACTCCACCGTTCACGCATTTATATCAGGTCACGAGGCCACTGCCGTTTCAGCCTCCGAGGATGAGTGGTGCAGTGCAATGACTGTGAATGAAATTTTATAAAAACTGGCGGACAGTACTTGTGGCAGAGGGTAAAGCTAAAGGAATAGCAAGACTGCAGTGTTATCTACAAATGTGGCCAAGAAGGTTTTGGGTAGAGGGGACATCAGTGGTGTATAGGTTATAGAGGATGAGACCCAGGACGCTGCCCTGGGGAACTCCTGCTTTTATGGGATAGTAATTAGAATATTCTAAGCCACAGTGGACACGTAGGATTAGGTAAAGGGTCTGTCGTTGTTTAACTTATCATTTAGCCGATCATTCATAGAGATTCGATTCATTTAATTATGTTCATTAGGTATTTCCTAGTTAGATAATGTTATTAATACGAGGAATGCTCGATAACATATTGTATATTAATAAGTAGTGATAAGTAGTAATAGTATGTATTTACTAATATTTCGTTTGATGCAAACAGGAGAGAGGGAGAGGGGGGAGAGAGAGAGACACTGATAGCAATGTTTGTAAACAGGGTTCAACGGTGCGTATTTATAAGTGTTTTGATCCCCGGGGATCAGTAGTCAACTGTGAAACATCGTGCTGTCCACATCGGAGCTGGAGGTCTCCCGATTCTCGACTTGTGTCCCGCTCATGTCTGTTGATACTCGAGATGAACTTTCTTCTATTTTCTCACTTAGCGCCCAATGCTCGTTGCGCTCAAGCTGTGCCATAAAAGAAGATAAACCCGACGCGTAAGGTACCGATCAACGACTCTCTCTCTCTCTCTCTCTCATTTGTGAATTAACAATCGATAATCATTTGTTTATTTTCTTATTAATGAAGTATTATTAGTTTTAGTATTAAGTTTACTGAATAAAGATTTATTTGTTTTTATTCAGTTTCTTCATTTATATTTAAAATTGATTTAGTGTAACAATTTCTATCTGGCATATAGGCTGTAATATCAATTGGAAGTCTGGCCAATATTTTTATGGTTATTTTCAACTGTGATGGTGAGTTCGCAGTTTCTATGAATGAGCGGTTTCTCTTTTTATTTCAGCTCGTCTTCGTACTTATTCATTACTTTAGTTTGCATCCAATATTTTCCTTGTTCCTTTTCTGTCTTTATTTCCACAATTACCATTTTGTCGGGGCTGCTGCTGGACGTCTTCAAACTTGTAAAACCATTGAAGCCGGCGAAAACTTTGGAGAATCGAGGATTTCAGGGTCAAATAGCTAACTCTGCTCCGCGTTCTCAACATTTGGTCCTCCGGGCCGGATTTTGCTCGTTTTAAGTTCCAGAAAGAAGTGTTTCCTTGGTAAAATGGCTGAATTAACGCCAGAACAACGAGTAGTAGTACTAAAACATAAAATTACAACACTTTACACGGATATCTCGACGATGGCCCAGGAAGCCAAAGAAGTCGAGAAGGACAAGACTAAATTTGATGCATTTAGAGGAAGATACAAAATGCTGGATTCCTTGTTTAAGGATGTTATAGCTGCATGGGATCAGCTTTATGAATTGCTGCTCTCGCAGGGAAAGGAGGGAACCTTTCCATATGAGGACAAGTATTTGGCCAAAATAAAAGTTCATGTCAGTGTCTGTCACTCTGTTTTTGAGACGATCATGAATCCTGTACCCTCTGTGACGCAAAACCCACTAACCCAAACTTTCAGGCTGAACGAAACTTCAATTCTGGATGGCTCTGCAAGTTCATTTAATCGTTCCAGATTACCTAAAATTCAAATCCCATCGTTCGACGGGGATATATTAAAATGGCCTCAGTTTCGTGATTTATTTGTTTCACTAATACATGACGAAGGGGGTATTAGTGCGGTAGAGAAATTCCAACATCTCATTGCCAGACTTGCCGGAGAGCCGCTGCAGATAGTTTCAGCATTTTCGATTTCTGAATTGAACTATAGCGAAGCATGGAATGCCTTGAAAATGCGTTACAATAATAAAAGAGTCCTTGGTGCAGCTTATATGCAGAAAATAAGACAGTTTAAATCATCAAATGCACAAGGTGGTGCACTAACTCATTTGCGATCCTTCTTAAAGAATGTTGCAGAGAATTTTTCTGCTATAAAGGCTCTTGGCATACCCAATGAAGCTGATTTCCTCAAACTTCACATTGCACTGGAGGCGTTGCACCCAGAAACAAGGCAGCTTTATGAGGAGAAGCAACAAGGACAAGAATTCCCCAATTATGAATCTCTTGTTAGCTTTATTCACCAAAGATGTCAAGTTCTAGAGCTTGCTGACTCAGTGTCACCTAAGCCCTCATCTGATAGGTTCGCACCGAACACAATGCGACGGGGCAAGGTTCTTGCCACTTTTGAACCAAAATCTGCAGATAAATCGCATTCACACGAGCAAGGAAATTTAGACCGATGTCCACATTGTAAAGGAGCCCATCCGTTATTTAGATGTTTTTCGTTTAGACGATTGCAATCGTCAGAGAAATATGAATTAGCCAAGAAGAATCAGCTTTGTTATAACTGTCTTCGTAAGGGCCATACGTCTAATCGATGTAGCTCTGACAAATCGTGTTTTACATGTCAGAAAAGGCACCATTCCTCTCTCCATAGCGCGTTCAACGATGTCAACCCCGTGACAGATGGGCAGGCTTTGAGGACCTCTTATGCGCCCCGGCCAGTGACGGCAGCGGCCACTACAAGTGAGGCATCTCCTGCTGATGGCCTAGTTGGAGCTACATCTGGAAGACGAACAGTTCTATTGGGTACCGCTATCGCCAACATCCGGGACTGTAGTGGTATCAAGCGGGAGATTAGAATAGTGATTGATTCTGGTTCGCAATTTTCAGTTATTACCACAGAATGTGCAAAAAGACTTGGGTTCCAGCCTTTGCCGGGAAAAACCCTTTTGTCGGGTATTGGGCTGGTCCAATTGTCAGCAACGAGAGGGATGGTGAATTGCCAACTCAGTCCATTGCAAAACGAGGTGGTAACACTTGAGACCAAGGCATTGGTTATGCCAGTCATCACCTCTAGCTTACCGACCATATCCCTGAACCCTTCGCTACGAAACTGTTTTCAGAATATTCAATTAGCAGATCCTGAATTTTGGGAGTCTAGACCCATTGATTTTCTGCTAGGATCTGACTTGTTTCTTCAAATACTCGTGATGGACGAACCCACGTCTAGAATTACCAACAATTTTGGTGCTCTTCCGACAATATTTGGACATGTAGTCATGGGAACGCCTCCTGTTATTTCAAATCGAGAGAAAGGGTCTTGCCTGTCTATTACTGAATTTCAATGTTCTGATAAAATTTTGAGAGACTTCTGGGAGATCGAGGAAGCATTCGTTCCAGATTGCTAGCACCCAGACGAGGTTAAATGCGAGGAGCATTTTAAAACAAACCACCTAAGATTACCTTCAGGGCGGTATGTGGTCGCATTACCGCTACGCAACCCAGATAAAACATTTCCGAATGCTGATAGCCAGGCGTCAAGAAGATTTTTCGGCCTGGAGTCTAAATTTTCTCGAAACATTGACCTTAAAAGGCATTACGTAGAGTTCATGGAGGATTACTTAACACTCGGACATATGGAACTTACCAACAGCTCATCCTCATATGTAATTCCCCATCATGCCATTTTCAAGCGAAGCTTAGATCCCGTAAAGCAAGAGAAGATACGAGTTGTATTCGACGCATCCATGAAAACTTCTACAGGATCTCTCAATGATAACTTGTTCATTGGCAAGAAACTGCAAACAGACATTGCGTCTATTTTACTAAATTTTAGATGCCATCGCATAGCCTTTTGTACGGATATTGTCAAAATGTTTAGGCAAGTTTTGGTGCGATCCGAAGACAGACGATTTCAACATATCTTCTGGCGATCTTCTACCGGAGAAGCAGTTCAAAAATACGAACTAAACACTTTAACTTATGGTCTTGCGTCGTCCCCCTTTTTGGCGTTGAGGGTTCTTCAACAACTAGCTGAAGACGAAGGTCATAGGTTTCCTAGGGCAGCACGTATTTTGAAGTCTGATGTGTACGTTGATGACATCATCACTGGTGACGACTCCGTGGAACAGGCCTTAGAACTGAAGAATGAGATCATAAATATATTGGGCACAGCTGGATTTGTGGTGCACAAATGGGCGACCAATTCCGCGGAACTAATGTGCACTATTCTAGACACCCCTGAATCACAAGTTGCATTCTCCCCTGAAGATTCCACTACCAAGGTATTGGGTATGTGTTGGAATGCGGAATGTGACAGTTTCAGTTACCATGTGGAGCCCACAAAGACCGCTATTACAAAGCGAGCAATGTTATCTGTTACTGCTCGGCTCTATGACCCTTTGGGTCTCCTTGCTCCAGTCATCTTTGGTGCGAAATTTCTGATGCAAAGACTCTGGACCTTGAAAATAGGATGGGACGATATTCTACCTCCTGATATCGTGGGTACCTGGACAAAATTTATGGACGATCTGACCAATGTTAGTAACCTTAGCATTCCCCGATGGATCTGTTTACCCGCGGCCGAGGTCTCTCTGTTTGGATTTTGCGATGCTTCAGAGAGAGGGTACGCTGCTGCAATCTTCATAAGAACCATTGGGGCTGAAGGGAAGGTGTGCACGTTTCTTTTGAAGTCAAAAACACGACTTGCACCCATTAAAACTATCACCATCCCAAGATTAGAAATGTGTGCTGCGCATCTGCTGACTAATCTACTACGGCCATTGGAAGAGTTTCGAAATAAAACTCGCGTTGGAAGTGTATGGTTATTTACGGATTCCACAACAGTGCTCTCCTGGCTTCGGCGGGACCCATCAACATTAAAAACCTTCGTTTCAAACCGAGTAGGGCATATATTAACACATACCAAGCTCACTCAATGGGGACATGTTCTGTCGGCTCAAAATCCAGCAGACATAGCATCGCGCGGGCAGAGGATTGGCGATCTGATAGACAACAATTTATGGTGGAATGGCCCTGACTGGATGAAATTGAATCCCATAGAACTTCCGTCAATGCCCCCGGCATTATCCGAAATACCTGAGATTAAGCAAGCTAGTAGATGTTTAGTAGCCACCGAACCAACGGAGAGTCTAGCATCGATGATAATCACCAAATATTCAAGTTTTCGTACAGCTATCCGCGTGACTGCTTATGTTAGGCGTTTTTGTAAAAACATTCAGACTAAGGAGGTGAATCACAAGAGTTTGGGACCTCTGTCTGTTTTTGAACTAAATCGTGCCACTGATTACTTATAGAGGGAAACTCAACATATTTACTTCGAACAAGATTTTGACTTTAAGGCAGGATTGAACACTTCTACTCGTTTTAAGTCTTTGGCAGCTTTCCAAGACAAAACAGGACTTCTTAGGGTGGGCGGAAGACTGAAGAATGCTGATTTACCGAAAGAAACGAAACATCCTATTCTATTGCCACCTCAAGCCCCATTAACTGCCTTAATTATTGATCACGTTCATGCATTAAATTTCCATCTGGGCCCCAAAGCTCTGCAAGCCAGCTTACAACGTCAATATTACATTTTTTCCATAAAGTCTTTAATAAGAAAGAGGGTTTGGAACTGTGTTCGATGTTTTAAGATGCGTGCGAAACCTAATAACCCTTTTATGGCCGATTTGCCCTGGTCTAGAGTCAGTCAAGGGCGACCATTTTTGTCTGTAGGTGTTGACTACGCAGGACCATATACTATAAAACTAAGTCAGCGTCGTAACGCATCCACATCAAAAGCCTACCTTTGTGTGTTTGTCTGCATGGCAGTCAAGGCAGTTCACTTAGAGCTGGTTTCAGCATTGACCACTGATGCCTTTCTGGCGACCTTCGAAAGATTTATTTCGAGAAGAGGCCTCCCCAGTGATGTTTACTCGGATTGCGGTACCAACTTTGTAGGAGCCGCCCGCGAATTGAAGGAGCTGTACATATGGCTTAACTCCAATGCCGTGAAGGAATCCATAGCTAACCACGCTTCGCATAAAGGAGTCCAATGGCATTTCAACCCACCTTCTTCCCCTCACTTTGGAGGATTGTGGGAAGCGGCTGTAAAGTCAGCTAAGTCTCTTCTGTTGAGGACCTTGGGAACCAGAGCTTTCTTTTTCGAGGAACTGACAACACTCTTTGCTCGCATCGAAGCGATCCTGAATTCAAGACCCCTTTGTTCCACCTCTACAAGGCCTTTGGATTTTGATTATCTCACACCGGGCCATTTCTTGATTGGCAGCCCTTTAACAGCCCTACCAGAACCAGATCTGAAGGATACAAACGTCAATCGTTTGACAAGGTGGCAATTGATCCAACATGCATTGCAGATTTTCTGGAGAAGATGGTCGGATGAGTACGTCCATACTCTGCATGCGAGAACAAAATGGACAAACACCGGAACGACTTTGCAGAAAGGAGACCTGGCACTCATACAGGACCCTAATGCACCTCCGCTCAATTGGAAACTGGGAAGAGTCGAAGAACTGCATCCAGGCAAGGACAACGTTGTAAGGGTGGCCACTGTCAGAACCTCTCATGGGTTGTTGAAGCGCCCTGTCCATCGTTTAGCGATACTACCAAGAACTGATCAGAATGAATAAAATCATCCGATTTTAGGTGGGCGGGATGTTTAACTTATCATTTAGCCGATCATTCATAGAGATTCGATTCATTTAATTATGTTCATTAGGTATTTCCTAGTTAGATAATGTTATTAATACGAGGAATGCTCGATAACATATTGTATATTAATAAGTAGTGATAAGTAGTAATAGTATGTATTTACTAATATTTCGTTTGATGCAAACAGGAGAGAGGGAGAGGGGGGAGAGAGAGAGACACTGATAGCAATGTTTGTAAACAGGGTTCAACGGTGCGTATTTATAAGTGTTTTGATCCCCGGGGATCAGTAGTCAACTGTGAAACATCGTGCTGTCCACATCGGAGCTGGAGGTCTCCCGATTCTCGACTTGTGTCCCGCTCATGTCTGTTGATACTCGAGATGAACTTTCTTCTATTTTCTCACTTAGCGCCCAATGCTCGTTGCGCTCAAGCTGTGCCATAAAAGAAGATCAACCCGACGCGTAAGGTACCGATCAACGACTCTCTCTCTCTCTCTCTCTCATTTGTGAATTAACAATCGATAATCATTTGTTTATTTTCTTATTAATGAAGTATTATTAGTTTTAGTATTAAGTTTACTGAATAAAGATTTATTTGTTTTGCTTTAATATTTGTTTTTATTCAGTTTCTTCATTTATATTTAAAATTGATTTAGTGTAACAATTTCTATCTGGCATATAGGCTGTAATATCAATTGGAAGTCTGGCCAATATTTTTATGGTTATTTTCAACTGTGATGGTGAGTTCGCAGTTTCTATGAATGAGCGGTTTCTCTTTTTTTTTCAGCTCGTCTTCGTACTTATTCATTACTTTAGTTTGCATCCAATATTTTCCTTGTTCCTTTTCTGTCTTTATTTCCACAATTACCATTTTGTCGGGGCTGCTGCTGGACGTCTTCAAACTTGTAAAACCATTGAAGCCGGCGAAAACTTTGGAGAATCGAGGATTTCAGGGTCAAATAGCTAACTCTGCTCCGCGTTCTCAACAGTCGTAAATATGTTTTGATCTTTTAAAGCAAACCTGCGTGCCAGGCTTATGTCCAGAAAGGCAGCAGTACAATACTGTACGCGAAGGCCTTGTTGAGCAGTGGAATGTCGTAGACGAAAACCAAACTGGTGTGTAGGAAATAGATTATTGGATTCAACAATTGGAAGTAGATGTTTTAAAAGGACTTTTTCAAATATTTTTGAGAGGATAGGGAGTAGGCTAATTGGACGGTAAGATGAGGCGCCATTGGGTGGTTTACCGGGTTTGGAAAATAGGACAGATTCTAGAGGAGAGGATAGTGCGTCGTTCGGATAATGCAATGATAAATTTAGGTTAGGAAGAGTTAGGTGGGAATTATTTAAGAATTTGAGGAGTAAGGAGATCATATCCAGGGGAGTTTCGGTAAGGTAAGTTTTCAGAAGGTATTTGATCTCAGAGGGATTAACGGATTTTGGTGGAAGTGAGAGAAAGGTATAGTGAAGTGATGAAATCTTTAGCAGTTGTGCCATGAGTATGGTTTTGATGAGAATGGTGAGGTGTGAATGTGTGGGAAAGATGCTGAGCAAATTCTTCCAACCTATCCCCATCCGAAGCCGCCCAGGACCCATCATCACGACGGAGTGGGTGTGAAACAGGATGATACTTTAGGATTTTTTAGTTACATTCCATTAGTAGGGAGAGTTATTATTGGTAGACAGAGAGGAGAGGTAGTAATTAAAAGAATCGGAACGGAAGGATGCCATTGCCACTAGGTCTTTGAGATGATGAGGTAAGCGAGTGAAGGGGGGTCTTCTATAATGAAGACTCGCTTATAATAAGGACCTTCTTAATATAGAACGCCTTCCTATAATAAGGTTTCAAAGAACGACTCGCTTAAAATAGAGGCGTTTTTAAACCTATCGGTTTCAAATCTATACCATTCGGTTCAGCATCATAGAAACTGTTCTTTAGTTAATTTTTATATGTATTGTAAACGATTAAAAAGTTATTAGTGGTAGAAGTTTTTAAAATGATATTTTTCCGAGTCTGGTATCGGGTAGGTTCTTTACAAACCAGTTTGGGACTGTTTTTGTTCATCAGCTTGATTTTGATTGTGAATTGTTGGATGACGGTGGGACGGTGATACCTCCCAAGCCGACCTCTGGACCAGAGTAATGAAAGAATGCACTGCATCATCTAGGTCTTGGGATGTTTTCAGGGATACTTTGAGCTCGACGGAATCTGTAAGAAGCTGGCGGAAGTGGTCCCAATCAACTGGACCCCTAATAAATAAAGGAGGAGGCAGTTTGTGGATAGGTCTGAGGGAAACAGTTAATATTAAAGGGATATGATCGGAGGAGAGGTCATCGAGGTGCGTAAGTAAATAGTTAAGTGTTCAGGAACTATTGTAGAAGAAAAACTCAAGGAGATCTGGATTTCGGTTGGGATCTGATGGCCAGTAGGTGGCTGTGTCAGGAGAGATAGTGGAGCAATGTTTCCGTACGAGTGTTGGTGCTTCGCATTTAAGTCCCCACCCACAAGGAAGCGATGTCCAGTGGAGTCTAGAAAGTGAATGTGCTGATTGACACTGCAGTGGACTGAAGGAAATCGTGTGCTACCAAAGGAACTATGTGATGGGAAGTGGAGTTAAGGACAATGACAGCGGTACCTGCATGAGCTCTTCCATCTGTGTGATCAGTTCTTTAAGTCTGGGTTTACTTACCAAAAATCATTTTGTTAAATGATATTAAAAATCGGTGGATTGGTATATACAATTTAAATGAAATAAGAAAAAAAGAATTAATCTTAAAGAGTGAGTGCTTTTCTTGATTACTTTTTAACGGTTGTGCTAGAGAGAGAACAAATAATGCATTATACATTCAAACATTTTATTACTGAACGCTGCTTCATGCTGCTTGGAGCTTTTGTAAGGTCGTCGAATACATTTAGTTGATTGAAAATTACTAACCATTTGTTTGTTAAAAACATCATATTATAATAGTGCTTGGTGTAAGTTTCTACAGACAAAATATACAATGAATATATTTAAGCAAATGGGAGATGTGAGGAGAGGTATTAGCATCCATTTTCAATAAGGAAACAGCCCCGGGGTATATGCGTTGGGCGCTGTGTAGAATGTTTGAGTAAAGTTTTCTTACAATCTAAGCACACATACACATGGGGAGGAGAAATGAATAATGTAAAATAGTATGCATAGTAAACGTATATTTTCCATTACTATGATTTATTCAATTGTATGGGATTGTAAATGGTTGGGAGGAAAACGACTTTGATGCTAATCGTCTTATAAGTGTTTCAAATAACGTGATATTCACTTTCAAAACGGTATATATTAGTTAGAGTTTCTTATCTGTAATAGATGAAAATGTACATTATTATATTTTTAAGACCGCAGGGTATTCATGATATTTGTTTCAATTTTGAAGTGGGTGAAATTGCATCTCAATGATCAAGAGCGTCTTGAAAGCATTAAACCTCCTGAGATTTAAAGAAAAGTCTAACTATAGTTAAAACTACTTTTATTTGGTATCGCTTCACAAACTGTACAATAACTGACCAAAGCACTCTATGAAAGTATATCTTTTTTGCAAACAAAGAAAATACTTGCTGTTTTTCGACCACTGGGCAGTAATTGCATTTAAGCTGTTTGCAGTAATATCTTTTAAGTTTTGCGCATGAGGCGAATATGGACGGGTTATTTTAAAGGAATGGATTGCTCTTAGGATGTTCTTTTCCAGAACTGGACGGACAACTTTACGGTTATTAGCAACCGAAATGTACAATTTCAGCTAGCCCAATTCGCATAAGAAAGATGGAGAAAAACAATGGGAAAAACATAGAAAAGTTATTGAAAAATTACGTAATTTGGCACCGACAAACACAATCTCCAAAGAAAGTAACTCCAAAAGAGGAAAACTTGGGGTTTTACCAAAGCACACGCCACAACTCCCATTTAAACCTGATTTGCCTGCCAACAGTCATGATGGCGATTAAGAACACGAATATCTAGGGAATATCCCAACAGACCATAATGATCATAAAAACTTGTGATCTTTATTATGGAATAACTAATTGTCTTTTTAATTTTCAAAAATATGACATAATGATGAATAATTTTTTTAGTTGAATAAAAAAGGTTAAATTTTCATTCCACAAATTTGTTTTTATGTTTTTACCTCAAATTATGTTTGAACGTTATAGTTGCATCTTATTTTCGTTCTTGCATAAAATTTTGAAAAAAGGAGTTGTATTGATTTTCCACAGACCCCTTCATTGATATTTTCGAATTACAAACAAATCCCAGCCTTAGTAATGGTTAATGAATACCAATGCAACTATAGATAGCACTTTAGCTGATTAAGATTACTTAGCCTACGAACACTGACCTGAGGGGGGGTCGTGGTGGTTGTGCAGGGGCCCGGGGACGGAGTAACCCATTCCCCACAGCTTGATGACCTGAAGCTCCTCACCACGCTGACTGCATCCCCTCGTCCGCTGACAGAGAAGTTGACCTCCTTGCCGACCGTGGCGGACCTCCAGGAGTCTTCGGAGTGGATTCTTCTGGGTGGCTGCTGGTCCTGGGGCATCGTCGGGCCCTCAATCCGGGAGGAAACCAAGCCCATCTTCTATCTACTTGCTAAAACTAGGTGAACTAATACAGGCCATCTTCTAATAGTGATCACATGCTTTAAGGAGCAGTTGTGTTAGTGTGATGTGATAAATGCAGTTACTTTGTTATGAAGAGGTTTCATTTAACAGATGTTTTAAACGTCAATATTAACTGAAAATCTCCCATTAAGAAACTCTTATGTCTCATTAAAAACCCACTAGTTTTTTATTTCTATTCATTCGCGAACACTTTGAGGAGTCTACTCTTCTTAAGTGCACAGAATATTGTTTATGATAGTGGACCCCACTATTCAAGTATCTAAAACCTATCAGACTTGCTACATACTACTGGAAGTTCTTATCAATCGTAGTATAGGCTGTTTTTTTATGAATTCTCAATAAATAACATTCGGGAACATAGAAATTGTCCCTAATATAAACCAGCAACCACCAGTTAAAACCTTAACAATAATATTACATTATTTTAGTTTATGCTTTGTAGTTTTTTTGTGGGTCGGCCTTAAGGCTTAATCCGTGGTTGTGAAGTACTTTGCTTGATATGAGGTTATGCAACTTGGTTTTATCAGTTTATTGGCTTGGTTGTTGACCAGCCTAAGTCTTTCCGGGATTCTGGGGTAAACTGTTTGTCATCTTCGTTTCTTATAAGTGTTATTAAAGACACTAAACTAACCTTGTCTCTGAAGCCATTGTAAATTATGAAGTCACATCTGCAATTCCTAACGTCCCAGAGCTTGGAATACTTCAACATATTTGAACTAGGTTCATTTCACCAAGTTTTCTTACTTCTCCTTCTTCGAACCATTTTTCACTTGTCACTACCATTACATCAAAACATTCCTGTCAAACTTGTCACCAGCGTTGTCAACTGCTTACTGCTTGGTTGAAGCTTCATGCTTCACAGTCATATTCTCTGACAGGCTTGACGAGGGTCTTGTAAAATTTACAGCGGTAACTATATTTGTTTCATCTAGATACTAGAAATTTTTCAACGGTGTAAAATCACCTAAAAATGGATAAGAACCAATTATCAAGAACTTCTGCTTTTAATTAACAATACTATTAGGCATAGTATTAATTATTATTGCTCGTCGCGATGACGCGGCTGACGGAGGATCGTGGGGGAATTCCCTAAACCCCGCTTCCTCTTTCGCATGCGAGGGAGGTGAAAACCATGTGAATTTGGGAGGTCTCATAAATACAGTATGAATAAGCGAGTGAATGAAAATTGTAAATATGGTACGAATGAAAACATTTATCACAATTACTTATTGCACAATGAGGCAGATTGTATTTTATCGTAATAAAGTTGTTTTATCAATATAGGATTCTCTGATTATCCAGGACTTTCTGATTAATATTTTTTTACAAATTAGCTCAAGCTTCGACAATGAATTTAATAGGATTTTCGGGATAACGACTGTATCAAACACGTAATTAATTAAAGAACTTTGACACTATGTATGCAACTCGCTGAGGAAACTAGCCTAACTTATGCGGACTAGTCCAGCTGATCACCAAATATTTCCTGTTTCTGTCATTGACCTCTTTGATACTGTAACGATTCTTGTTAGTATTATTACTTAGGGAAGCGGTATATTATTTTTTACAAGTAGCAATAAGCCTTATATTCTTATACCTGTTTTATATAATATTGGTACCATGTCAGTTTAAATCCATTGATTGAATACTAGTGCAGTGAATATACTCATATTGTCTGCACTAGTTCTTAGTTTAGTTTCTTAAAACTCTTATGACTGCCTCAATAGATCATTATTTGTTTTCTTTATTTTTTTTTCTTTCATAGCCCCTTTAAATTTCCAGATAATTATAGATCCTCTGGTGAATCTATTTACAAATTATTTTGTATTTCCTGTTGCATCACTACATTAAATACTGGTTATAGATCATTTTTTTTTTCTTTCATAGCCCCTTTAAATTTCCAGATAATTATATATAATTATAGATCCTCAGGTGAATCTATTTACAAATTATTTTGTATTTCCTGTTGCATCACTAGGTCTCTAACCTATTCCTTATAGATCATTAGCGTTAGAAAATAATGGTTTTAGATCACTACTAATTTTAGTCAATGAGAATAAGGTTTCCTTTTATTATACTGAATATTTATGTTATGCTTATAATTGAAAAGTTGAGTTTTCAACGGTGCTTATAATAATCTCAATTTTAAAATTTTTAAATACTTATGCAAGAATTGCTCATTTTATTTTAAGTGCATACAAATAAAGTGCTCTCCTACCTGATATGAAGTTCTGGTTTTAAATCGAAAGTTACGGAATGAGAGCCACAACACGAAATATGTAAAAGTACAACATTAATGTATAAAATAAAACTAGATTACAATTATTCAGAAGTTTTCTAATTACTAATTACTACGTCGTATCGCCAAAAGACTGGAAGCAAAGAACTAAATACTCGTACACCGGTTCTCGGTTGTGAATAGGCGTTTCCATTTCATGTTCCGGCGACGCAGCCCTTCACTATAGGGCAGAAGAACAAAGAGCGGCCAGGAGTGAAAACAAACGGGCGTAGTTGTGTTCTTTGTGATTAAGCAACCTTCCTTCCTTTAGGCACAGCTTTTTTTTTCCTCTCCTTTCAATGGTTAAATGCGTCGGATTCATCTAAACAATGTCTGCCAAGGCGACGACCTTTTATTGCTTTAACATGATTGCCCTTAATATGTAGCCATAAAAAAAAATTATAGTCTATCATATTGAAGTATAATAATTAAAAACATTCTTATTCTAACTAAAGAAGTATTATCTCTTGTTACTTATGATTTGTAGACAGCCAAATGGCACCTTACCTCGATAGTTTGATACTGTTCGAGGTATTCATATTGCCTTCATAAAATTTTAAACGACATTGCTCCTCGTTGGTGTACTGTTCTGAAAATTTCCTACTAAGGAACTGATCTGGATGAGGATCATTTTTGGAATGTTTCAGATTTGCAGCTGAGAGGACCTATGTTTGATACAAAACAATCTAACATAAAACAGGATTAGGCCACTACCTTGCCATTAGTCATAATCAGGGCATGCGCACATCACCTAGCGTAGGTGATTAATCTGTCGCTCAGGTTTACGGTCTAGCCATTGTCCAAGCCATATGATCTACCATTCGTTTTATTTATAATAAAAAATGCATTATTTTTTATGATGATGATGATAAAAAGGCGATTTAAACGATAAAAAAAAATCAGAGGAATCGCAATCTGGAACATCTTTAACATTCTTATTTAGTTCATTGGGTTGAATGCATTAATATGATACGGCTAAAACACATGAGGCTAATGAAGACATACAGCGTGTAAAAATAGCATATTTACCTTACTTTCAGGTAAACATTTCATTGAGACAGAAAAAGAAAACTTTTTGTCGTCTATGTTATTTTCAAGAGATGTATTAGATTCCACGAGCCGCTCCAGCTATCAAAACGTTGTATGGCATACTTTAATCGTTACCACTAAATTTAAACATTTAATAAGACCCCCAGCTCAGAGACTATTGCAAATGTGATGTTCTGATTTGAGAAACACTGCAACGAAAATAAATGTCAAAAAAATATTCTGCTAAAATAAATAAAAAAGTTTAGAGAGCAAGTGGCAGAAACTTCATATTAAGACATTGCAGTAGATTTCAATAGCCTCTAACATTTTTATGTTTTCATTATTTACATTTCACTTTATTTGTTCGTAAACACTTTTAAAATTGTCCCAAATTGGAATGAAGAAAATAAAGGAGGTTGAAAATGGTTTTATAATAAAGGTGACACTTGCACTCATGGGAGTTTCTGATTTTTTTTTAAATGACCTTAAAAAAATGACTTGGCCTTTTATTAATTAATGATACACCATTTTATAGGAGTGTACCTGTATATATATATATATATATATATATATATATATACATTTTTTCTCTCTTTATATCCGCTTGTTATTATCAATTATGAAAATCAGTAAAGATTCTATATAAATGAATCTATATTTTCAGTAGGTCATTCATTATATGCCATGTATCTTGGCTATATTTTATACAATTTTTAATAATTTTACAATGCGATTTGTGATGGTTACAAAAGTATTATGCACATATTAGATTTATTGTTCAAAAGTGTTGGGGTTCACCTTATGAATCTTTGACTAATCTTACAAAAAAATCGTAACCTCATTTTCCCCGACAGTCAGTTGCCACGGTGCGGGAATGGTGGTGGGGTTATAGTGTTAAACACTTGGTTTGTTAGATGCTGCCGAGTCAAAAAACTTGATATGTCTCCGGTGGATGAACTCACCCCCCGACGGCACTCCAAGCAACGGTTGCAGGTCGGCGTTCTTTAACCTCTCTCAAGAGGTATGTCTGAACAATTTTCTGTTGACGGCAATCTAAATTTGCTGGAGACTTTTAGCAGTATTATCAGTCAAGTGAGTGTATAGTGGGATACCTTACAGTAGAGCGGGCTAGAGGGCACATTCATATATTATCAGCTTGAGACGAAGCGGTGCGACAAGTTGGTTGAAGTTGTATATATATATATATATATATATATATATATATATATATATATATATATATATATATATATATATATATATATATATATATATATATAAGTTACGGCTAGCAGTACGGCAATGTTAAGCCTAATACCACGTAGCCTAGGGTAAACAAACCCGTAACGTGTGTATAGAGGATCAGGAGGAAAATAAAGCCAGTTATAAAACAAACCTTCTTATTATATCATCTACCTCCTTATTCATCCCTTTTTCTCGATCTTCTACAGCCGGGAGACTATTACTTATATATGTATATATATTTAACAGTCACAGTTTATTTAATAGTCAACTTAAAAAGGAAAAGGTCATTCTATGAGAACTGTAATATCTTTAGGAAAAAGGAAAACTAAGCTGTGTATTAAACTAACGATAATGGTCTAAATTAAAGTCCCCTTAATTTCGAAAAGATAAGGATGAACAAATTTTGTCAATAAACCACGACGCAACAGGAAAAGTTTTTGAAACTAATTTATTATTGTGACTCGGAAGGAAGGTCCCTTAGACAAAGCTTATTATTTTGGGAGCTGACTTAGTAGAAAGCCTTAAAGAATAAAGCCCAAATTACATAAAATTGGAAAGGGAGAAAATATTGTCTAGTTTTAATCTAATGACGGAAATTTACGTGTAAAATAGTGGAATCTAACTAACTTTTTATTGCTTCTTTATATTTGCACCAGTTTTTAATATGTTATTCACGACTTACTTATTGCATGAGTTGGCTCTAATGAAGAACTACTATTCGAAATCGTAAGTATATTATATGATCGCGCGCATTGTGCTGCAAATTACTACTTACTATAGACTTTTTTTAATAATCGTGGGTTGTAAAAATTACATTAAAAGTTTCTTGGGGTAGTTTTAATGTAGTTAAAAAAGTAGTTAGAAATGTTGAAAATCCATCATGCTCTATCATTTTGATGAACTGTTTATACAGGTTTTGGTTACATTTGAAAATGCTGTAGGGTTATAACCCCTTATTAGTATGTTGGTATGAGAATTCAGCCTTTATTGGTATGAGAATCAGTATGTTGGTAAGATTGCAGGGGAACGACTACTTTCGTTAAAGTATGATAAGTTTGTTTTTCCAGTTGACCATAAGTTATATAATGTTAAGAATATTGTAATGCTAATAGTAGAATATAGTGTATGCCTGCCTCGTGACTTCATGGAAGTCACTGATATTTTTAAGTAAGCAACCGCATTCCTTCCAAGACCCCCATCCCAATTCCCACAACTACCCCTCTCTTATACAGATATGTCTCAGCTTTAGCCCCAGTCCCCACTTGTTTTCCAGACACTCGTTCCCCAACACCCCACCCAGTATGTGGTAACATAACTCTTAATATTTGTATATACCAATGCTTTGCTTGTACTTCATAATAAAGCTTTTCTTTCATTTTTTTTTTAAATACTCTCCTCTACAAAGATTATCTAACTCATATTATGGTATTAATCATTATTAATCACCTGTTATGAAATTATTAAGTTGTCTGAAGATAACTTGTATTAAAACATCTTAAAATATTTTATCCGCTTTCGTTTAAAGATATAGAAATAAAAATAAATTTGGAAAAAGAAAGGTGGGTTTGGTCGTGTTAAGATTTTCCCTATTGCAACTAGGATATAAAGTTCTGATTTTTTGGCCAAGGTTATGAATAATATGAGAATATAATAAAATATGAATAAATCTATGAGGGGTAGATAAATAAATGTATTTTCAAAATAATTCTAATAGGTATATCATAAAATATAAATCACGAATTTCGTAACGTAAATATTTTTTTACATTATTGTTTCATTAATTTGCAATAGCTTATATTTATTGAAAATTGATTTTTATTGCTTAAAACGGTTTATAAATAAAATGGGATATTTAAAAAAAAATAATACCCTGTAGATTTTTTACAATTTAATAATTTTTTAAGAAACGTATGTTTCTCATGATATTTTTACTTATGCTGTCTTCGTCATTTACATTGTTTGTACATAAATTTAAAAACACAATTATTTCATGATTGGAGTAAAAACAAATCGGTCAAAATTTAAATATTATTTTGACTTCTCGGTGTAGAACAAATACTTCTGAATAAACAAATCAGTTGAATATTCGATGTACCGTAAACAGGGATAAGCCTTGCCCAGTCGCTTACCCACAGATTTTTTTTTTTATTATTATCTCATAATGGCCTTTGCATGGATGGAAATAATAGATTTAGCTAATCTTTTTGGATTTCATTAAGCCTTACTGGTACGGTAATATTCCTGGTTCGTCCGCACTGGTTCAAGCTTAAGATTAAAAGTTTAAAGTTAAACTGAATTTATTCAAATAAATGAAAATTCCCCATTATGAACTTTGAATGAAATAATTTCTAGGCGTTTGCACATTATTGTAAAACATACCCTATTGAATTGTTTTAAGGGCTGTTGTACACCGTTTTTATTCCCATCTGACTTTGACTGGGGAAAAAGCCCCAGGCTGGGATATGCAGGGAATAACCTCGCCTACCGCAAGCTGTCTGGGTTCCTTTCCAACTCGTTTATTTAATAAAAATACTAACCATAATTCAAATAGTCATACCAATGTAACTCGAGGCTATCTTACAAATAATTTTTAATATATTTAATAATTAATACAAATATTTTTAACGATTCAATTCCTCAAGTAGTCCTATTTAAAATGGACGTAGTGGACTGATTGGAAGAAGTGGATATTTTATAGTTTAATAATATTCTTCCGACCTCCCCGTAAATAATTGTGTTTTACTAAGCAAGCGTTTGAAAACACACTTAACTTTTAGCGTAATACAGCAATAATAGCTGAAACAAATACACAATAATAAAGTTTTGTTATAATATATGGAAATCGTATGAGTATATCATATTGAATATGATTGTACAAAACATCAAAGTAGAACATTAAGTCCCAGTTAATATGAATATATAAAAAATTAAATGAGTGAAATAAATTAAAAGGATTTTTCATGAATATATGCATACAAAATCTCTAAAATGATGATCGCGACCATATCTAAAATACATAATAAATTCATAGAAATCAGTCCTAATAAAAATTCTGATAACTTAATAAAAATTATGTGAACATTAAAGTGAAGCATGTTAACACTGCTAAATGAAGATGATAAATAAACAAGTCAGTCATAAATATACCTAACATTTGTTAAAATATAAACAAGTATGTAAGTATTAAAAAGTTTGATAAATGCATTTATAAGTTAAAATTAATATTTTACTTAACTATTAATAGTTTTAATTGGTCACCTTATAAATTGGCTATGGCAATTCATAGTATATATATATATTGAAACCTACCTCATTTTTTACCATTTATTTTTATAATTTATTAGATCAATTGACCTTAACTAATTTGGTAGGTCCGTCATGAGATCTTTAATTCAACTTGTTTTTATGTCTTCGACATAGGAAATTATCCCGATTGAATCGCCCGATCTCAAGGCTAATGTTATAGTTATTAATAAATTGAGAAACTGGGAATTGTGAAATATATACAAATAAAATGGTTATAACAAATAATTATAATTATAAAGAGTGCTGACATTAATTATATAAAAAATATTCAATTCCTTTTGAACAAGGATAGTTACTACTAAGTACAATAAAAAAAACATGAAAATTGAGCTCAATCTCTTTTAATGGATCCATAATAATAAAAAAAACAATATCAATATCACCCAATCGATGATCTCCGTTTAATCCAATCAACGTTACTGTTGATCTCTTCTTCTTCTTCTTCTTCTTCTCCTCTTCTGTTGGATACCGCCAAGTCGGGGTCTTGCTCTTGTTCGCTCTCTGGCTGGCCCTTTATCTCATCCCCACTCCTAAGAGCATAAGGGCAGATGCTGGACAAAGTGGGAGGGTGGCTGGTCATGATATTCTCAAATATCATGAATGTTACAATATATATATATATATATATATTGCCTCTATGTGACTATTTAAATGTTTTAACTATATTCATTAAATTTTTTCTCTGTTTTTTTCAGTTTTAAATATATCAATGAATTTTAGAATTTCGTCAACTGATTTTTTTAATGCCTTCGTTTGCCTCTTTTAACGTGTCTTCAATAAATCAACTCAAAATTTTACAATTTTTGACATTTTGAATAATTTGTCCTCATCTGAAGACATCTTCCAATTAGGCGTCAACGGTTGACATATGGGTGGCCGTATCGTTAGCAGTTGATGTTGCAATGCTGTGGTAAACCGGATGTGCGTGTAATATACACGACTGGGCCAAGTACACTGATTTGTATTCCAGTGTACTGTCGTATTCCACTTTGCTGGTCAAGTAACGGTAAACCATCATTGTTACAAAATGTAATCGCTGAGTCACGCACAGTTCTGTTTGTAAGGCACGACACAGTTTTGTGTCCATCAAAAATTTAATCAAAAAACATTTACCATCAAATTAACCATTTTTCTTCGTTTTGTTTTCTTTAATACATCAGTTTATTTTCACGACTCCAGGAAAATATTGAGAACCCATCATCTTGTGGATGTTTAGACTCAAGAAAATTTGACTCGAGTTGAGAGTGTTCCGTGGCTTTGACGATCTCAGTCCCAACGTACGAACGAACTCGGTTAACTGCCTCTCTTAGGCCAGAAATCACCAGCAGTTGTTCGACATTGCTCTATTAAGTAGGAAGTACCAAAATTGAGCTGGCCAAAGTAACTTTAGATCCTTATCACAGGGCGTTACATCATTTCTCAGCTTTCAGCGTAGAGCTCTTGATTCGTTCTTTAATTCTGTTCTGAAGGGTCGTTTTGATGGAATCGCTAATAACTTTTACTGGAATCGATTAGTTTGGAGAATAAGGCGGCGACCATAACGGGCTTTTGACTTAACTGTAATTTCGAGTTCGTGCTCGGAATTCTCGAAAGCGAGAAAAAAATTAAAATGATACCGCAATCTTAAATCACCTGTTTGAGTCATTATAGGTCTTGTAAGTCAAGTGGGCATTCTTGGTTGATTAGAGCCCATTTATATATAAAATAGTTTTCATATTTTATGCTATTAGACAATAAAAATTGTAAAAACTTGACCTATTAATAAAAAAAATACTCACTCCTAACCATCTGTCAGTAAATCTATATGACAGGTCACTAATGCCTTTAGCTCACAACTTCTAAGTAGCCACAGAAGTTGAAGCTGGGTATAATAGTTTGGAACCCCAAGTAATCTTCCAATAAAACAAAGCCAATGACTTTCTCCATAATCCCTGAATAGTTTTTTATTTCTAATATGGTAGTATGGTAATATTTATTAAATTATTGGAACAAAATAAATTTAAATGTCATTATTTTTTATCGAATCTTAATATCACTAAGACTTTACACAAGGAAAATATAGAGAGGTTTCCTTGGTTCAACTCTTGTTTCTTAAAAATGTATTTTTGACCAAAACAAATTAAGATTTTTGGAACAGCCCATCTTAGTCACAGAAAATGATCTTTTTAGTGTTAAAAATTGTAAATAGATAAAATATTGTGTGTAGGCCACAACCATTGTGTTTTATTATTTACCTGCAGCTAACGTGGTCACCGTATCTAGCTAAGAAGGAGATATACTTGTTGTGCAATATACTTGTCTCATTAACTAGGTTGCGTTAGTCGTTCTGAGCTGAGAGTGTCATCTGATGCTACTCCAGACCGGTCGTTCTCTCAGTCGTCAGACATCAGAAGCGGCTCATCCTCTTTTGATATGCACTATCCTTCATCCTGAACATTCTTGTACCCTATGATACCGAATCGAATTAATTTCACAATGTTTAACTTTTTCCGTTGTCTTTTCTTTGAATTTAATACTGCAGAATTCCTCCGAAAACTAGCGTGTGTACATATTGACATAAAACCCGTCAAGTTATTTATTGTTGGCATTAAAATCTTAGTTTTTTGGGTAAGTTGCTTATGGAATCAGAACTTACTTGCTACTTACTTACTTACTACTTGCTTATGGAATCAGAAGAGAGAAATGTTATCAGAGTTATCAGAGTTATTTTAAGAGGTTTAATTATTTTACGACCGCCATTTTACAAAAATACATACGCACAGAGAAAAGGCGATCGGTGCATACCTGTCTATGAAAGTAGAGCATCTCTTACACTATTGAAATGCTTCATTAAAATTTTAATCTCAATCATCTTACCCGAAAACAGAGAAACCCTTTGGCCATAATGAATCTTTGAACTCGTTAAATTTGGACGATTCAAAAGAATCTAACTGAAAAGAAAACGTGGATTCTCCTGAAAAGTGAAACCCCGTAAATGAGATACATGTCAAAAGCTAAGTCACCCGAAGGCGGGGTGAGAATAGCCGTTGCGTGGAGGGTTTGAGCCAGGATATTAATTTCAAAAGGCCTGAAGGGTGTCATCCCCCTTATATATATTTAATGGAATTTGCATTTTATTTATTTTTCTTTAGAGCGTTCAAATACTAAATCCCAAAGATGTTTTTTTCCCCTTTTAGATCCATTCCAGGGACTACCTTTTAAATTTCCTTTTACATTAGTTGCAGCATAAATCTTATTTATTCTCCTTTTTAGCTATAAAAGTTCCATACAAAAGTGTTTCTCGCAGCATAATAGTGTCATTATGCCCTGTGTGTTGTTAAAGCTAGGGAATAATCAGTTATCGTGTCTTCAGAAAAACAAAAGCGAACACAATGTTATATTTCACCAATAAAACCATTGCCAATGAGAAACAAAAATTCATTAAATATCCTAATGGGCACTAAAGTAATTTTAAATAATTAATTAAATAATTAAGCACTGTAAGTAATTTTCTCATAAATATTTTCAATGATCAAAGCCCTTGGAAGGAAGGGAAAGTAATTGCAGAAAAAAGTCTTGTAAAAGGTTGATTATTACGCTGTGTAATAGTAATATAACAAATTTAGACAGTTTAACAATATTCCTTATAACTTCAAATTAACTACTAAATAAACATTTCCTTGCGTGGAAAGTATTTTCTACCTTTAAATCATAAATGAAAAGATTATGAAAAAAATAATTTTAGTAATAAAATAGAAAAAGTACGACAAAGGTGTTACCGGCTATCGCACTTGGTAACTTCACCCAACCTGTCGCTTCGTCTCAAATAGATGAAATATAAATGTGTCATCCGGCCAGCTCTGCTGTACGGTGCCCCGCTATTTACCCACTTGACTGACAATACAGCAAAATGTCTCCAACATTTCCAGAATGGGATCATGCAAAAAGTGGTCCGACATACCTCTTTCGAGAGTTTGACACGTTACTTTGTGTGCCGTCGGCGAGTTCATCCACCGGAGACGCATCAAGTTTATTGACTCCTGACAAACCCAGTGTTTAACACTATGACCCCACCACCCCTCCCGCATCAATGGCAACAGAGTGTTTGGGAACAATTAGGTTAAGAATTACTATGTAAGTTAGTTTTAAGGTTGATCAAAAAGGTGAGCCCCATCACCTTTATTAGTCAGTTTAGTCCAGTCACGTATAATGTATATCATTGTACTTGTTTATTCATTATATAATTTTTATAAAATAACAAAACCTGTATATAATGTAGCGATGTTACAGGAAATACAAAAATGATTTGTAAATAGATTCACCTGGAGATCTATAATTATATATAATTATCTGTAAATTTAAAGGGGCTATGAAAGAAACAAAAAAAGTAAATAAAAAAATAATATACATAACACATATAGTTAAGGTACGGGAAATAATGAATATAGTGATTGAGTAGTAAGTGGCGTAGTAGCACTACACTGACACACAATAAAAATAGGGCACTTAGAAAAATTCAAATACTCGCTTCCTAGTAGAATTGTACAAAGAAGTTGACCAGTATCAGTAGCAGTTAAAAACCGACTCGGAAGACGTCTGTAGCACAATAAACCGGTCATCTCTTGGGTCTGTCACTCGCTGCCGTCCTGATACAGGTCTGCGATTGCCCGAACCTGTAACTGTGCGGTAACGTGTAATTACTCTCTAAGCAGTAGTTTCAGGTCCATCCAATGTACGGACTGCATCGTCTTCCACTAAAGTGACACCAATGGTGACATGTTCCATCGTCAAAACCATTTTTTTAAATAAATTTCAAAAAATGTTAAAATCTTTTGCTAAATTTTTAGTGATCAATTACCCGAGAAATTAAAATAGAAATTCCTGTATGATTTTTTTAAATAATTTTTTTGAATAGTTATTGGAGTTTTCTTAATTTTTATAGCCCCTTATACCCTGAAAACGTTTAATTGTTAATTACAAAAGAATTGAAAGCCGAAATAATTCTATTAGGAAACAAATATTAAATTTATTTTTAACGCGCCACTTTTTTTTTATGGGGTACTGTCTATACGAAGGACTAGGAATGGCCAAAAGGAGCTGTTCTATAGGAAATGGGGTGTAGGTCAAATGTGTGGAATTTAATGTTCTATTGCTGAAATATTTGGATTTTACCCTAAACAGCGCAGATTATGAAAATTCGTTTTACCTTAGAGATTGTTAAAAATTGTTAAATAGCTATATGCAGAAATGTTTAGTAGTATGGAGGAAAACAATCGTTACGCATGCCCAGACCTTGTTTGTCTAAGTGGCCCACTTTAGCGGGTTTCAGTGGTTATTTTCCTTTCAGTGGGCTTGTTTTTTACTTTCCCTTATTACCAAAAAGTGCTCAGATTAGAATGATTGTATAAGAAAACCGGCCAAAGAATCAATAGATGCGATAGGTACGTATACATTTTTGTATTTATGCATAGAGTTATTGTTGACGTCGTTATAACGTTTCATTATAGGTTTCCGTGGAAATTCTTACATACGTTTTTCATGGAATGAATCAATTGGCTTGTTTCAAAAAAAAAAAAAATATATATAGAAATGGATGACCTGCAAGTTCGGAATGGGTTTACATTGATTAGTAATATTATAATTAATTAGTCTAACTGAGGTAGGGGATTGAATTATAGCAGGGGCTCTGCTAGTCGCGGAGACTTGTTGTTTTATGAAGAGGAGTACAAACTGGGGAGGTCGAGAGCCCTATTTGCACAGAGCTCTTGTTTGAACTGGAGAATTAGTGGGATGGAACTGCGACGATACAAGTAGGTCACTTTTTGAAAACTGTTACAACCGACCAGCCTATTACCGGATTGTTAGTGAATTGTGATTAGCTTTTCAGAAGACTAGTTTTTTTATTTTGTTTTGTATCGAGTCCTGAGCTATTGGTTGAAGCGTTATCGGCTCAATAACCCTCTTCAACGGCAGGACACTAGTATTATAAATATTGGTTTAAGTCAAAGTTAATGTTGATTGAATTACAATCTAAGAAAGGTTTGTAATAAGAACACATAGAACGTTGTTACAAGACTGCTTTATTTATTCCAAGTCACCTCTATCTATCGGTATTACATGTAAACATATATACAGATAACATATGTTTGGGGATTAAGGGTGGGCACTAGCGGCGCCTTGGCTTAACTTCAATAACGTACAATATTTTTGACAATGATTTAAGTGATACATATTTTTTAACAGTTTTAACCTCATTATTATAATCTTCAAATTATATTCATTGCATCAACTGTTAATTAGCATCCACAATAAGGTGATTAAGACTACAGACATCTTCTGTGTAATAAAGGAAGAGGACATTATCCTTTTTATGGTGGTATATTGAATTATCGTTCTTCACAGATCCACATGTCCATATGCGTCATGGTGATTTATTTAGTGAATGGCAACAACTGCTCAGAATCGTAAAATTATTTAAACAGACATCCAGGGAATGTTTAATATAAGGGTAACTTCTTTCTTGTGCCAAAATTACAATCTGCCTTATTAGGCACTAAGTAATTGAGATAAATGCTCTCGATCATACCATATTTACAATTCATCATTCACTCACTCATTCATACAATATTTACAGACACCATAGAGGCCTCCCAAATCCACATGTTTGTCACCTCCCTCGCATACGAAAGAAGAAGCGGAGTCTTGGGATGTCCCCCACGCTCCTCCGTCAGCCACGTCACCGGACGCTCAGTTCTTGATTGGAGAAACTGGCCATTGCCAGGACTCCCACTGCCACGCTTTTATAGCAGGTCACGAGGCCACTGGAGGATTATAGGGATGAGTGGTGAAGTGCAATGACTGTGCTACGGGATTAAGGTGGTTGGATAGGCTACTATGGAATTTCATAAACTTGGAAGGGATGAGTTCAAGAATGTAAGGTATATTAAGATCGTTATGAAGGGTTTTGTTGCTGACGTAATAAGGGGAATTTACTATTGTTCTAAGGACTTTTGATTGAAAGGATTTGATACTCTTGATGTTCGACTTTTTTGCTGTCCCCCATAGCTCTATTCCGTATGTCCAGATTGGCTTAGGTGTAACTTTGTAGATTAGTAATTTATTTTCTATTGAGAGATGGGATGTCCTTTGAAGTAGTCTGTACAGTTGTGCAAAGCGTATATTTAGTTCTTGTCTTTTTAGCCTCGTATGTGGGTTCCAGGTCAGTCGTTTGTCAAGATAGAAGCCTAAGTACCGAACTGGCTCGGATACAGGGAGAGGAATAAAATTAAAATAAACTAGTGGACATGACTTGCGACAGAGGGTGAAGGTATTGTGGTAACATTTTGCTTCATTAACTTGCACCATTGGTTGCACCAATACTCGATCTCATCAAGGTGTTTTTTTGAAGGTTATGGGGTGCTATATCGGGGTCTGGGTGGGATGATAAGACTGCAGTCTCATCTGCAAATGTGGTCAAGAAGGTATTGGGAGTAGAGGGGACATCAGCGGTGTATAGGTTATAGAGGATGGGGCCCAGGACACTGCCCTGTGGAACTCCTGCACTTATGGGATAGTAGTTAGAATATTCTAAACCACAACGTACTTGGAAATAGCTGTTTGAAAAGTAGAAGTGTAGGATTAAGAAAAGGGTTTGTGGTAAATTTATTTTGAGCTTCTAGAGCAAACCTGCTTACCAAACCCTGTCAAAAGCTTGAGCTATATCAAAAAAGGCAGCAGTGCAATACTTTTTGGTTTCAAGGGCTAAGGATATGTAATCAACAACGCGAAGGCCTTGTTGAGCAGTGGAATGTCGTTGACGGAAACCAAACTGGTGTGTGGGAAAAAGGTTTTTGGGTTCAACAATTGGAAGTAGGCGTTTTAATAGGAGTTTTTCAAAAATTTTTGAGAGGGTAGGGAGAAGGCTAATTGGACGGTAAGATGAGGCGTCGTTGGGTGGTTTTCCGGGTTTGGCGAATAAGACAATAATGGAATGTTTCCAGAAGAGAGGAAAGTGCGTCGTTCGGATAATGCAATTGTATATGTGGGTTAGGAAGATTATGGCTTTAGGAGGAAGTGGTTTGAGAAACTCATCATCTGAGAAACTCAAAAAATCATATCCATGGGATTTTCAGTAAGGTAGGTTTTTCAGAAGGTATTTGACCTCAGAGGGGTTCACGGCTTTTGGTGGAAGAGAGAGAGGAATAGGTGAAGTAAGGAAATCTTCAAGAGTTGTGTTGTGAGTATGGTTTTGATGAGAAAGGTGAGGTGTGAAAGTATGGGTAAGATGCAGAGCAAATTCCTCCGACCTATCCCCATCCGAAGCCACCCAGGACCCATGATCACGACGGAGTGGGTGTGAAACAGGATGTTTAGTAAAATTTTAGTAAAACAATATGTGTATGTGATAAGTTAAGCATATTACATTTTATTATTTATTTTAAATTAAATTTATTGTTTGTTATGTCATAATAAATTATAATTTTGAATAAACTGGACTAGACAGATGGCAAATGACATTATCAATTGTAGTTATAATTTAAGTTTTTTTTTTATTATTATGTTATTTTAGCACCTGACATGTTGGAATGGGGTACATCCGGGGCCACAACTGGTACCGAGGACCCCACTTAGTCTCCTACCAGTACTATCTCAAGCTCTCATTGGTGGGGTTCCTAAATTAGTTTTAATATTCAAACAACGTCTTTGATGACTGAGAGTTTTGTGCCAACATAAGTCTTAATATTGATATTTCGTAAAAATGGAATTAATATAGTGAAGTATCGATCTGACAACAAACAGGAAGAGATCAAAGGATCTGCAGAGAGGCCTGTTTGAGTTGAAGAATTAGCGAGGGTTGATCATTGACGGCACACCTTAATTCTGACGAATGGGCAGCGCGTATCCAATGGCTTCAAAAGCGGACTGTTTCGAATTCAAGTGAAATAAGGTATTTGGATTGCTTATCTACCTGCCTGGCAAGACTGCCCTACTTGTGCTGCTCAACATGGGTAGCCCTTGGGTAAGACGAGACAGCCTACGGGAGGTGATCCGAGCTTAACTTTAGAATGTGATTGGTGGCATAGCTGAAAAAAAAAAAAAATTGGCGCGCTTGAATAGCCCAAAGGCGAAATGCCAAAAAAGGTGACCGTTTAAAAAATTAGTTTGAGAGCCTATTCAAACCGAACTGCCTGAAATGTGATTGGCTATTCATAAGGGTGTTTTTTTACTATTGGTCAATGGGCCTTGCCCAGCCGATCAACACGTTCAAGGTTCAACAACTCCCATTGGCAATTAATCACTAGATGCATAATAAATATTCCGTTGAGGTAGAACACAATAGATGTTTGGCCCGATGTCAAGACCTGAAGCAACAATAGATAACGAACTCGGCTTAGCTGAACGTCAATTCGTAACTAATGATTTGCCTCAAATTGGTAAGCTATACTTCCAAGATTATTAATTCGATCGATACAGATCCTTTGTACTTTCAAGTTAAATACTGAATTAAAATGCCTAGAAATAAAGGTGTTGTTATAAAAAAAAAGTAATCTCACAATTTTTAACGAAGAAATACCTATAATGAATACCCAGGATGAACTTTATATAGTTGCAAAATAGTTGAACTTTGAAATGAGGAAAAATCCATTCCAACAAGATGAAAGTATTTTAGGATTCGATGTAGGTTATTAGACTATTCCTAAAATTTGTAAAAGAGTATTTGAATGGTTTTCCTAGTAGAACTCTGAAAAATATCCCGATTCATTTTAACTTAAATCGTTTGAAAAAATTAACAAATTCATTCAAACAACTTTAAAATTGCCATTGAACGGTTTTGTCTTGATTTTAATTATTTGTTTTTACCTTAAACCTAGGGAATACAGAGCTATTATGCCTTTTTAATTTTTGAAAAATAATCATAAAAACATGTAAATCGTCATGTTTTGTTTAACAACTTATTAACAACGATTAACCAATGTACAAAAGTTATTATATTTGATAAACAAAATTTTTGTCGGACGGCTTTTGAAGATTTTTGTATTGGATGGATCAGAGGGCAGAATACAAAAAGTGAGTGTATAAAAAATGCAGGACTGTATATAACAAACTCCATCCAAACAATGGGGTGGTGACAGACTTGTTGGGAATTCACATTTTTGAAAAAATTCTATGGTGCTCCCTTTTCCTAGATATCATTAGGTGGGAAGGACCTCACCTAGCAGCAGTGAAAGGATCACACATTGCTCCATTGATCGTGATGAACTGGAAGTCCTGATGGACCTTGTCACCAAAGACGAGGAAGGTATCTCGCTGGAGTGTTGGCCACTTATACTGTAGTTCCAAACGACACCAACTAGGGTTACTTGCCCAAATCAACACTTGGTTAAGTAAAGATGTTTAGCAAATCTGTGAGATGTTACCTCACCTATTATAACTTGTGTACGGTGAGTGTTAATGCCATCTCCATCCCACCTGTTGGCGATTATTTAACAATAACCGTCGAGAAGACATCGATAGGAAATCGTATTTTTGTTGTAACGAGAATATTAATAGACAACAGCAAGTCAGAAGAAACTGGGTACAATCAACCATTATAGCAGTACCAATACAGGATTGTTATGCTTACATTAAATACAAATAATCATGGTGTGGTATTGAACATCATCTATAAAAGGAAATTCATCAGTAGTAATAAATAAGAACACATTTGAATTTACGTTGCGCGTACGTAAATGCCATCATCAATGTAAATGGTCAGACAGGGTGTTTGCATGTTATAGGTTATTAAATAGATTTAGTTTAGTTTTAATTAATGTATTTTTTATTTTATTTTTGGTTATTATCACTCTTTATTTCATTTGTTTTAAACTAATATGATCTACATACTACTAATACCCACAAAATGATCAGTTTCGAGTAACATGCGGGTATAGTGGACCATCCCACTGGTATACCTAGGTAATGAAAGGCTATGTAGGGTTTCATAGAAAACCCCACAAGTTCAAGAGGGTAATCATTCATAGTGTCTCTAATAGTAAAGATGAAGGTACTGGGGAACACGCTGACTTACTTTTTTGGAATCAAAACAGGACGCTGCGGCTTTTTGGAATTTGTCTTGCCTGCGTTGGGGGACAAAGAGAAGAGGATGCATTTTGACACCACAGAGAGGGGTCAAAGTAATTGGACGGCAACGATCGCATTAAGACTCCAATGTACTCAAGCACATTTTAGGACTCATCAATGACTTCCTTGGTTTCTTGTATTTGGGTGTATGGTGTTATCAATACTCTCCGTTGTAGCCAGTGGGCTTTTGTAACAGCAAAATCTAATAATTAGTCAAAGCTAAACCGTTTTCTCATATTCATAAAAAGTTAATTCTACTTACGCTATTGAAATCCTTATTTCCACTTTCGATATAAAACCGCTCGTTTATTAGTATATTTCTTTACTCAGACTTCAAGATAGTGTCGTGCACATTGCATCTAAGTTAGCCATCTGTACTAATCTTTCAAACTCACGACACATTTCGTTTTCTAATTTATTTTCAAATCCTCACATTACGTTTAATTTCGGGTTTCCTACGCCAGGGCCTGATCCAGTACGAAGCAGTCCAACTGACGCAATCGTTAATAACTGTGCATGGAGACAGTCACCGCTGAAGGCAACATCCGCTTTGATTATGAATTCGTACTAAAGTTCCATTTAGCCGAGCACTGGCATTCGTCACGACATGGTTCGTGAACCTACTGCTCATGATGTCCTGTGTACAGCTCGGTTTGTTCATTATTATACGGTCACGACTTCATACTTTCATCTTGTATGGATCTTAAGGCAACTGTGTTCACGTCACGTGAGATCACATTTCCTGTCGAATTACATGAACAATATATTTATAGTAATAATATTTTTGTTTAAGAAGCTACTCAAAGATTTCTTTTTCCGATTGTTAAAGACAATTATTGATTAAGTTGATTAGTGCTTAGATCATCTTCATTGAGTACATTTCAACTTAATCAGGTAGGGATGACCCGAGAAAACTGGGATTATCCATTTAGGTTTTTTAATAAAACCATTGTTCTGCTTAATTCTCGCCCATTAAAAACTAGTCCTTGTTATTATTTTGTTTTTTAAATATATCTAACTTTTCCACAGTAATTGGATTCGATACTTGGAACTAAATCGTTAGTACCATCATACTTCACAGTTTACAGGAACCATACCTGTAATTATGTGTTTTTCAAGCCTTTTTATAATGAAATGATAATTGTTAGTGCATATCATAATTTGATTATTTGTTTTATTTCAGGTTAGTTTATTGAGTACTTCGCTAATCTCACGAGAGGGAAAGAATACGCACTGGGGACATTTAAGGAGGTAAAACCTTTTTCTATTTGATACACCATCCCATTGACAACTTATGCTCTGAGTGCAAATTCAGAGAAAAATAACATGTACAGTAATATTAGAGAAAAGTAGACGCAGCCAGAAACAGTAGTAGCCCACGACCGCATACAGACGAGGAAATTAGATCATTGCGGTAGCTTGAAAACTATTAGTGCTAAGCACACAAGATAATTGCAGCCGAAATTTCTTGACGTTAATCAACCTCTACTTTAGCCACATAGTCAAATTTCATTCCCTCGATTTTCCTCTGTCTCTAATTATTTCTACGCTTAGTGGCACAGGTAATGAATAATATAACAGGGGCGAATAGTATTTCGGGCTGGCATTTATCAAATTATGTTTCTCAATTCTGTGATAAATACGGACACAATTGCAATTGTGCAGACAATTTTAATTGTTGCAGATTCCGCCCATCTCTTATTATTTGTGCGATTATTTGTTTTTCTTTTGAAAAGATTTCAATGGCTGGAATGAGGAACTTTTATACCATATTTCTATTTTTAGTATCTGGAGAAATCTGGACTCGCATATGTCATTCGTTATTATAATCATGGTCAAGCCTCGACTTTAAATAATAAGTTAACGAGACCTAATGCAATATAAAACTTAAAATATTAGCATTTATGTACCCTGCATAAATACATTAGTGAATCAAAACTTTTCTATCTACACATAATTTTATTAGAGCACACACGAGTGTGTTACACAACCATTATGAAGTGCTAATTACTTTCCAAAGAATATAAAAGTTATCAATTACTCGTTAAAGGGATGCTTTATCAATATTTTATGCTTAAAAACCATATGGTTTTGAAAACAAAGAAAATATTAAGTCTAGGTGTCGAATCATTATTTATTAGCAACCTTTTCTATCCACAATTAGTCATTTATTTTAAAAACTAACACTTTCAACAGTTCACGATGCCTTCATCAAGTGCTCATAACGTTGTGTAACGACCACCTGCGAGCGCTAGTTGAAGGAAAACCAAGAACAAGAAAAAACGAAAGGACAGGGAATCTTTCAGTTCCAGGAGAAAAAGTTTGACCCCTCTTGAATTGTATTACTGATAAAAAAAAAAAATCATCGATATGAAGTGGTCTACACTTTTATAGGAACAATAACGAGCCTTTGTAGGTTCTTTACATGGACAGAAAATGTTCTGTACAATGCCTGGAGTGAAAATGGGATATAATAAGTAATGATATATGTCGGAGGCGTCACTAGGGGAGTGCCTAATCACTCTAGCCCTGGTGACAAGTGCGGATTGTTGTAGTTTATAACATGGACCATGTTCCATGTAGGCGTTAATATCTGACTCCATTTTATTGATAGGGATGTGTCCCGACAATACACTTTGTTCAGGAGAGAGGTTCAGAGGTTTCATAAAGAATAAGACCAGTTTTCCGAGTTCGGGCGGGAGATCGGCAGCGTAATAGTACAAGTCGTCAGAGGGTCTGCTAGAGGCTGTGAGACAGGGTGCCGGTGCAGAGGTGGGGCAGAGAGAGTGTAGACCAGTGGAAGGCTGAGTAGACTTACTCCCAGGGCCCCAGGGCCCTGGAGTATCGCGACGAGTGATAGCGGCTGTCTAGATGAGGAGCCTGGGAAAGAGTGTCTCTACAGGGCGAAACTCCTTGATTTAAATATAATCTCCCTTTCCTAGTGGAAGGCGGAGCCGGCTAAAAGGGTTTTTTTTATGATGCCCAGGTGGCCAATCCCCCTTAAGTTTATGACTGTTGGCCTAAAAGGGTGTGTTTTATGATGTCACACCTACCGAGGTACGTGATCGCTCGTCCCCTAAAGGAATGTTTCTGGCATGATTTTATGACCGCGGGAGGTCTACCGTGTTGGTTTTATTAGGGGCAGGTGGCTTACCCTCTCAGGTTTTATTGCAGGACCCTCTGTTACTTGTTTCACGACTACCGACCTCTCTATGATTTATTACAAGAAGTTTACAAATATTTGCATTTATATTATAATACCTTATGCACCAGAGTATAGGGTAATTTACATATGTGGTTGGCAATCGCTTCAATATATAATAAAAAATAAATATCATTACTACGAATTTCTAATAATTTTTAATTACTACTAATAAATACTCTAAACAGAACTAAAATATATATGAGAAATGAACGTTTATTAAAATATGTATTTAAATGTTAGCATAGAGGTTTTCTTTTAACCCTCCCAACACCAGGTGAAAAAAATTACACTAAATACTGGGTGGGTACTTTCGGACAATACCTAATGTTTTGGTATTTTTTGCTATTTGCCTTAATTTAATTGATGCATACTTATTCGATTAATTAATAGTATTGATACAATATTAATGCGAACCGAAATAGTTTTTAGTAGAAATTAGGCAAAGAACTGTTTATACAGATTTCAATTTTAATTCATTTAACTAGGTCATATAATGTTATGAAATGTAAGCCAAGGTTAAATTAATTGAACAATTTTACACAACGCAATTTTGCTCCACTATCATATTTTAAATAATTTCTTTAAACATAGCAACATAAACAAATAAATAAAATCTTGCATAACATTTTATAAACGTAAAAGGACTAAGTGCTTTTTATGAAAACATATTCGCTAATCGTATTAAGCGATTTTTCCCAGACCTTCAGCGCATGAATGGATGAATAAAGAAATTTAATGTGAAGTCATAAATACATCTCTAAATTTAGGAGCATGACCTACAAAAAATAAGGCATGGGGTCCCTCATCAGCCAATAGGTGGGTTAACATTAGCTTGGTAACTTAAAAACATAAACAAAAATGTTTATGAAAAACGAGTACTTTTTTAAGAGTGGACATATAGCGGGAAATGTAACTACAAATGACACAAAAATTGTTTTTAAATTTAAGCTTACGACTTGACCAACAGGCACCGTATTTGTCCGAGTTTTAATCCAAATTGAATTCTGTTTTAAATTGGGCGTTCACCAAATGGTCTGATATTTCATCGGAACATATAATCCGATTACTCAAACTGATGGGTGTGTTTTTTTTTTTAAAGTTACTTCTCTGTTTTTGCTTGCATTATAAATAGATTAAACCAAAACAAAGGTACGCTTTCTCGTTTTCTACAACTAGTGTATCTTTAGTGGATGCAACCGGCTATTGCCAAACGTGTGTTCTAGTTATTGATTATTCCTTATTTTTGGTACGTAAAGCATCGTTTGTTTATGTTGTGGCCATCTCTTGATTACGAATAATTACATGTTCCCCTCTTCTCGATAAAATCATATCTATCACTGTTTCCATATGTTTAATAAAGCTTATGACGTCAGTTGGAGTGAGGAAGAAGATAGTGGGGAGAACAGCCACTGGTAGGGATGGCTCCCCACCACGACTGGCTGGCTATATAAACCGCGCGTCCTCAGGAAAGAAACAAACCGGCACCTTAAACACTTCTCTCTCTCTCTCTCTTTCTCTGGACAGGCACTTGCTGCTCTACTTAAACCATGGTCTTCTCATTCAACTACCTCTGCATCTCTCTCTCTCCTAACCTTGCTATGTTTAAGTCCGGCGTTGTCAGACCCCACACCTTCCTAGTGGGAATCTCTGCCTTCGTCTCGCTAAATATAGCACCTCCTTAGGAGAGACCTCTCCCTCAAAGACGACGGTTTCCGTGGCCCTACAAACTTACCAGTAGCGTCTCCCACGGCAATCCAGTCTGCTTCTCTACAGTTCACACTCGCCTTTGGGTTCCGGACCGTTATCGCCTACCCTTAGACACTGAGTGTGAATTCTACACAGTACACTGTCGGGGCACACATCTTCTAAAGATCTTATGGAGTCAGATCAAAACGAATTAGGCTGCCCGCCGACTAGGCCGTCCGCCAGGGTGAAAGACCACAGGTCTACCCACCATATCTCTATCTTGGCGCTCTATGGACGGCGGCTAGAGGTTGTAGCGACCCTAGCCCGTGGCGGGCGTCTCCTCTCCACTTTGGGGGGATACTCAGTTATCTGAGCCCGACAGTTTAGTTGTAATGTTTAGCTCACAGTCATATATATGCAATTTTTAAGTCAGCTGTATAGAGCGATTATTGCCTATGCAGGTACTAAAGGGTTACCATTATACCATTTGTTGGGACCATTTTATGATGGTAGTGGTATAAGCAGATTGGCAAAACAAATGAGAATTATCCAAAAAGTCACCAAAGCAACACTTGTTCTCTGAGTGATAATTTACATTTTAGTGTTTATGTTATAGTGGTTTAAGCATCTAATGTTTTTTTAATACTTGCCTCCATGCTTTATAAACAGCCTTCGATCCACCTAATGATTAAAAGAGGCAAACTATTAAGCTAGAGTGGAAGTGAATTGATTTTCATCGTCTATTTTAATTTTTTTTTTTACATAGTTTAAGTTTCTTTTGCAAAATTATTCCTCACCTAGCGCGTATGCTCATAGTAATTACTTCTTTACTTTTGTACTATCACGCCGGTATATTGTTACGTTTTAAATTCTGTCTTCATGTCTCGGAGCAAGGTTAATTAATTTTTATTGTATTCTGTTTTTTATTCGTTTTGTGTTTTATTTGTGTTCAAGTCAACTATCCCACCATTGGATAGACAATCGTAATTTTACAAACAACCGTTATAACAGTACAAAGGCTGCATTGTTATGTTTACAAATAATCATCAGGTACTGAACATCGTCTATTATCATTGTATTCATCAGTAGTAATATCTTCACCATTGTAAATGGTCAGACATGGCATTTGTTTGTTATAAGTTATTTAATAGGTTTAATTTAGCTTCAGCTGATGCAAGTATTTGTTTCTTTTTAGTTATTATATCGCTTCATTTAATTTCTTTTAAAATACAGGCTACTAATTGCCACAAAATGAGCATTTTCTTTGTTCCTTGTTTCATTGTTGTTTGTATCTTTCTCCACTTGAATTAAGACTAGCGCTTGTTTGTGGTTATTGAACATATGTAATAGGTGCATATGGTATAGATTATATGTAAAAGCAAAAAATGCACTACCCAATCAAATCAGCCCCATAAATCCAGGGGTTTACAACTGGTTCCCAATGAAAGAAGCTGGATGTCGTTCCTTCACAAATACAGATTTTAAAATTTGTTTTATTCACTAATAAAAGAATTACATTGTGTATTTCTTTAGTGCACTATTCCTGAAATCATTACTACCTCAAATACTATGTCAAGTATGTTTCCTTTATTTTTTGCCAAGCAGTTCCAAGTACGATCAATACGTCCTGAATATGTAAAACCAATCATTTTTAGGTTAATGGTTAACATTAATTACTCTAGACACTTTTATTTAAATTTTTAATTCACTTATAAAATTTTCAATAATCGCAAACCTCGGGCTGCTTGTAAAGGGATCTGCAAATCTCTGCCTTTTTTGACTATATCTTATTTATTGGGAATCCACCCCCTCCCCTTTCTATTTAATAAAAGTGGGTTTTCTAAATGGTATAAGAGGGGATACCCTTGGTATCTAACTAAGTCCTAAACGTTCTGTGCAGATTTAAACCTTAAACTCACTCATATATATAGCAGTGGCCTATACAACCGCCTTTGAGGAGTCACAACACATTAAGTTTCTGTGATAAAACCAAACAAAAGCATGCTAAGTTGTTCGATTTGAATCACTTCAAAGGTAGGGAGGTGGACGAATAATGAGGTTTCATAAAGATATCTGAAGATGTTTTTGGGTCAGATTGACCCACTGTGCTCACAGCTAGTTTAATCCATAATCAGTGGTTTCGCTGAACGGATGCGCCAGTACTCACCTAAACTGCGGAGACATAGTGCATAAGAAGAGGAAACTGGTCGTGGAGACTTCTTGCCCGTCGACTGATGAAGATGGAGAAGACAGCTCCCCAGCCCTGAAGCAGTTAATTAAACGAGATCTATTGGAGGTGCCAACTCCTCTATAACTGATGGCGGGTTTGTGGCTGACATTTGCCGCCGACTAGATATTAGCTCCGGTCTCAGCCAATACCTCAGCACCCAGTATCACCGCTGTCTTTCGCATACATCTGTGGTATTAATCTGTTCCTGTCCAAGTGCGATATATATATTTTTTATATTCCTATCGACCGGCTAGTCTGCTGTTCCAGATCTGAGGCACATCTAATAAATACGGTAAATGTCTGGTAAAAATCTTGATGCCTCCAAGAAAAACCATCACATATCAATTAATTAATAATTAAGGGGTAACGGGTCTCAGGACACGCATTGCAAGGACAAGACAACTTCTGTTTAATTGCAAACCATAAGATAGACTTAGTAAACCATCATTCAATACTGTATCCGATATGTGTGTATCCTGATATACTAATGATATTGGAAGGAATAATAATAATTGAAACTATCAACGAATATAAAAATTATTAATAAAAATATAAAAGAGACAAAATATAAATTGTTAAAATGAATTAAATTATATATACAACTCTTTATTACAAGAAAGATGTAATGAAAGAAATTCAAGTATCATTAGCTAATTAATTTTTAGTGCTTCGTTATAAAAAACCAGAAATTGTTTTAAGTCAATTTGTCAGTATGCTCTGATCTTTGTCTCTGTTACATCCTAGTGACGTGAAACTTTACTAGAAGATCTCATGATGTATTTAAAAGGCACAAAAATTAAAGTTCGTTCCATAAACATTAATAAATTAAAGAATTACTTGCCATGATAGCCAAATGAAAGAAATTACTTTTTGATTAACAATATGCCATTTTTTTAAAAGCTTTGATTTCAACAAGTTATTAAAGCTGTAATTAACAAAGTGTGCTTAGAGACTTGATGGTATTGTTCCCTTTTAGTACCTCGATTAAAATAAATATAAGAGCATCTTCATAACAAACAATAAAGCATCACCAATCAAATGCTTGACAAAAAAAAACATTTTCTTTTCCCATTGAGTGAGGTGTCAAATTGATAATAATCAATATCATCTGTTGGCAATTCAATCGACTTAATTACGAAAAGGCATTCAAACTGCCACCAAAATGATTGCATTTTTTCGTCATCCCATACTCATTTGATTATATTTTGCATAGAAGTTTTTTTTTTTTTTTTATAGAAGCTTTTATTTAGGAGCAAAAAATGAATCTCATATGATGAAGGGCAGCTAATAAATTAATTGAAAATAAAATTGATAAAATAATTGAAAATAAACATTTTCCTCACATACTGAGAAAGGTGTGCTGTCATATTTTTTTTTGTTATTGTTATAAGGGGTGTCCCAGAATTAACGCAAGATTTGAATTTGCCGCCATTTGTGCAGTAAAGTGCTGGCAACCCCCAAAAAACAACAATTTGACAGCTGACAGTTTACGGTTAGTAAAAATGGAGCATTACACGATAGAACAACGTGTCTTTATTGTTGAACATTATCTCAAAAATAATGAAAGTTTAGCGGCCGCAGTTCGAAAATTTCATACAGAATATGGTCGGAATAGTGTTTTGACTTTAAAGAGATTAATTGAAAAATTTAGGGAGACTGGATCAGTTGGAGACACTAAACACACTGGTCGTCCAAAAAAAAGCCGTTCAAATGTCAATATCGAAGCAGTGCGTGAGAGTGTTGTTGAAAATCCTAGAACATCAATTCGGCGTCGTAAACATAGTTCTTTGTGCCGAAATTGGATGATATTGATGTGAACAATATGTGGTTTCAACAAGATGGTGCCACATGCCATACAGCTCATGAAACAATTCAAATACTGTATGAGACATTTCCAGGTCGTGTACTCTCTCGTTTCGGTTATCAGAATTTGCCCCCTAGATCGTGTGATTTAACACCTTTAGATTTATTTTTAAGGGGTTATTTGAAGTCAAAGGTGTATGTCAACAAGCCCACATCCACCCGTGGATTAAAAGAGGAAATTCAACACTGCATCAACGAAATTCAACCACATTTATGCCAAATGGTCATGGAAAATGTCAACAAAAGAGTGCTTATGTGCCAGCCAAGTCGTGGAGGCCATTTGCCCGGTCTGTTGTTCCGTAAATAACCCTATCATATTTACTTTATAATTCAATAAAAACTGTGTTTTCTATTTAAATCAAATCTTGCGTTAATTCTGGGACACCCCATACAATAATAGTTGAATCTCAGTACTACTCATTAGTATCATCAGTCTGGATCAAAATCTTGATATCAGATATTCTTGTGGACAGTGTTTTTACATGGGGTTTTTCTTATTGTTTTTTATTTTTTAATCAGAAAAACAGGACACTAATAATAAAGATTGTGTAATCAAAATGAAAACATAATAGTAACAATGTGAAATACCTTTTTATGTATATTTATTATTATTATGTCTATTAAGTTTATTTTGTTAGTGTAAATCTTCTATTTCTTTTTTTTAAAGACATTTTTCTAGTATAAGGTGAAATTGATCCCCAAACAGCTTCTAGCAATACTTTCAAGTAGGATCAAGAGAGCGATCAAACTCTTATTAATTGCCAAGTAAGAAACTCAAGCGGAGCCCCCCCTGCTGCACTACTACTTCAGAGTGAGGCTTCCAGTTTATTGGCATCCTCGTCAAAAGTTTAGACACCAACGATACTTTCAATTTATTTAAAGATTATTTAATTACTTTAAGTCGATTAGTAGATTTTGAGTAGTAAATTTACAAATAATCATACTTTATCTAATTTATAATTAGGACATCAATGAACCTAACGGTAAACTGTCCATGAGACTAATTAATAAATAATTCTAAGAAATTAGTGGTTTGAAGCGCGGTGTGATGTTTTTTTTTAAGAACGCAGAGGGTTTTTAATTATATTTTTGAATTTATTATGTCAATCACTACAATGGAGTCAAATCCGTATGATACTTGAAAGATTTGTGACTATGAGTTGAAAGATTTTTGCCGAAAGCTGAGCCAACCCACGCATATATATGTAGGGGCCCGCACACTGGCCACTAACAAACAAGCTGATTTGTTGGCCAAAGTGAAAAATGTGGCACTAAGTCGGCGGTTAGTGGCTTGAGGATAATCCATCCCTTTCCAATGCCAGATCCCTCTCGGTCAGGGTGAATGGATGCCTCTTTCCGCCCCCTTTCAATCTTCAGTCAGGCCTTTTGTGGGCATTGTGTCCAACTGCTGTGAACTTCAATTTTCCATACTTTTTTTGATTTTATTCACAACCTTTTGCTGTTATTATTTCACTTCAAATGTACGGAGTTTAGAATATTTGGGAGCAAAAATAAAAACAAAAAAAATCTATAAACAGGCTGGGTTACGTAGAAACGAAGTGCTAACTTCGAAACCAAGTTGTCAAGTAACACCTTATTTCTGTTCGAGACTTATAAATTTGGATGTTTCGCTTTGGCAGACGATACTACATAATATCTATGACGGTCGTGAAAAAGCGGAATTATCTGAAAAATGAGTTGACCGCAGTGTAGTTTCGTTGCATGAGTCAGGATTTAGAATGTTAACTTTAAGCTAGCTTAAGGTAGTTTAAGGACAATCCTTAAGTCAATATTTCGACTTATCACTTTTCACTTTCGACTTTTTCACGACCGCCGCAGTTATAATGTGTAAATTGTAGGGACATTGAAACTGCTGGTTTTTGATTGGCTGGCTGTTCCCACGATTTCACGAGCACGTTATCGAGGTGTGAATGGTATTCGATTTATTTAGTTCTTCATTAATGTTTGTCTTATCTTTCGAATTCTGCCAATAGGTGACAAGGGATTTTGAATTGATCCAAACCCTTTCACTTATTTTCCAATTCCTGTTTTCCTCTCAAAAGTTTAATTTCAGCCCTTTTACCATATTCTTTACCAGATTATCAAGTTAACCATTAATACTTTATTGATTTTCTCTTCTTATCTAGCCATCAGAAAAGTCACACCTTATGTTATGTTCCAGTTTCATATTTGCTGTTTAGAGATTTTTTGACGTATAATAGATTCTTCCAAACAAATCAAAAAGTTTATTCAGTGAAAAGAGCGGACCAAAATCTGATTACAAGGTTATTGGCACCTGTTATATGGTTTCAACCAAAACTTCATCACTTTTTTAGTTGTGCCATTTTTCTTGCAGGGGTGTTGTATGATAAAATCGATTTGGTAGTTGTAAGAATATTTAACTTTCAGTTAAGTGAACTACCCACTTTCACGTCAACCAATATTCTAAATACTGAGGATTCGAAAAGTGTTAGTAGCTTTGTCGATACATTGGCTTACATGTGTCACTATAGTTAAGGGAGGTCCACATAAATAATTGACATGAGTGGTGTTTAAGCTTAATCATTTATATATATTTTTATTTGCCTAGGAGTAACGGGGCCTCCAAGCCCTATTTTTATCGACGAATAGCAGGTCTGAGAATCCACTTCTTTTGGCAAGCTTAGAGCTGTTCAGGGTTTAGAAAAAGCAACAGAGAGAGAACACAACAAAGAGAAAAAAAAACTGCAAAAACACTACTTTCAAAATTGAATGCAAAAAAAAGTGAATAACAACTTCAAGTGGGTTTACCCACTACATACTACAACTAGCATTCATAAACCAACACTTTAAGTTATTATGAATGTTGACAATGATACGCTTCTACGTGAATAAATATATTTGTGATAAATGAGTTTTTAGTTTAATCATGATACAACACTAGAAATTTATCAAATGCGTAATTTAATATTCTACATATCTAAATTATATGTAGAAAAAGTAGGGTTAAAACGTCCACATTAAACCATTTTTTCTCTGATTCCAGCATTATTTTTAACCTAAATTTTTATTTATTGCTAGATTGGAATGAACTAATGATCTGGCTGTACATAGGATTATCTAAATCTGAAAAATAACAGACGCCATAATTTCTAATTTATAAACGCTACATAAAATACAAAACATGTCTCATACATTACATGTCTCTTCAAGGAACTACATAGTTGGTTTCGCAGAGGTAGGATAATTGCACTATGAGGTCCTCAAACTAACGCTTAGATGGAGTCTTGAAATATTTCATGCTGGTACTCGAACTGCATAATTAAACGAATACCTAACTGCAGTAGACTCTCCATATCCGGATTAATGAGGGCGGGGGTGATTAATGGGAGAGTGACTAGGATGCAAAGAAATAAAGAAAACTGTAAGTAATTTTTAATTTATTATTTATATTTAGAAAAGAATTTACAATTTTACTTCAAAATATTTATTTAAAATTTTTTTGTCAACTTTTCCTGAGCCACGTGTCTATTTCGTGCCGTATGAGCTTGACATCAGTAGGAATGATCGTGCTGTTCCACAAATTTTAATGCAGCCTTAAAAATAATTAGTTAAAAATAAAAGCACTAGATATATATCCATATAATCAAAATAAATATTAAATGAACGATTAAATAAACTTACGTCTAAAGAATATCTCCCTAATTTTACATTTAAATTACCCTGAAATTAATTAGTTTAATTATGATGTTACGTATCCGGTGACGCGGCTGACGGAGGAGCGTGTGGGACTTCCTAAGACTCCGCTTCCTCTTTCGCATGCGAGGGAGGTGACAACCATGTGGATTTGGGAGGTCTCTGGACTGTTTGTAAATACTGTATGAATGAGCGAGTGAGTGCAGATCGTAAATATGGTATGAATTTCTCTCAATTACTTATTGCCTAATAAGGCAGATTGTAATTTTAGTACAATAAAGAATATTATGTATAATAATTAAGATGTTAATAATTTCAGCACGATTCAATTTAAGTATCTTTTTGATTCGAGAGAGGAAGTGCTGATACACATAGCAGCCGGTAATAAGAAAAGCTACATATATGTGTAACCATGTGACATAAAAAATATTATTATTTCAAAAGTCCAGTGACCGGCGAGCCTTTGTTCATATGTTCATGCCTCAGGCAAACAGATACATAAATCAACTGCACATACTTTGTGAACACTGTTTGTACATATTTTTATAGACAATACTTATCGAGACAATTAAAAACAAAAATAATTTCTAATATCGGTTTTTTGATGAATATTTTATCAATTAATTTATTTTAAACCTAAATTTATGTATAATACAGTTATTTATTTTATGTTAACTTTAGTATGAAGTGTTTATTATATGTCATAATGATTGTTTGAGTTTTGGAAAATAGTTATTTATTGTTCAATACGCCATGAAATGAAAAAGAAAAATAGTTTTGTAAGTAGATGAATATTTGCTGCAATCATAAACGAATATTCAACGAGACCCGCTGCTGTCCTGTTCTTTAATAATGCGCAATAATGTGTATCTTGCTATGGGTTTATTGTAGAATAATTTTGCATTAAGTCAAAATCATAAGATACATTGTCACTTGGAAATTGTTATCTGAATATGTGTAAAAATAGATCATTTACAAAATGGTTTTATTGCTAGTTTTAGGTTTAGATTTAGTCAATAACCTAACTTTATGTATTCCCACAAGTTGTTCATTTCTTATTCACAGGCGTTTTCAGCAGCTTACACAATAACCAAGTAGGCAGTCAGACCCCACTCAAACTTTGATCACATGAGAATGCAGGTATAGCTTGATGAAGTCTCACGTGAGCAAGAAATAAATGGCTTGAGACTTGATATAGTTTACAGTAAAGTATTATTATTAGTTGATTCAAATATAATAGTAACTAAAAATTTAGGGGAAGTATAAGGGTGGAATCGGAAAGGAAGGGGTGACATAGCGGTTATGACCTCTTACCTTTCGCCCAATGTATTTCAATACATCTATGTCAAATGAGAATTCCTTTGCCTGTTCAGAAGCCTTTTGTGGTATATATCACCAAATACATATTTTTATATCCATATGTTAGACATAAGTAATATTAAATAACACATATGATATATTTCTAGTTGTATCATGACTAACTACCAACGCATGTGCCCCGAAATATATTTATTTACATATAAGGGCTGTGGTAGACCAACAACTACATTACTTAAAAGTGGACTTGTATGTTTATAAAAAAATCAAATATGGTAATGCTAGTGGATAGACGAAATGTTAACCTGACAAAAATACCACGTTATTTACTTGAATCATTTATAGTTTATGCTAACCGCTAAGTGCTGTCACGTATGTATTATAGTCTTCGACCGATGAGGAATAAAATGACAAATGAAGCCATTTATAAAGCGATCTATCATATTATTTCGAATCCGCCATCTGGCATGCACCAGGCGCAATAATGGGTCTCTTCCGACTCGTAAGGAATTCTGTGGAATTAAATTCCTATCGGCTTATTGGCGCGCGCCCTGGTAGCAGTTGGTAGCTTGGGCAGACTCCGCCAGGAGTACGAGGAGGGCAGGTAGAAGAATGCCAGTAATGCCAGACTGAGGGGGGAATCCCCGATGACAGAGCCTACGTGAGGGACTCACACGTGACTCCTGCAGGAGTCCTTCGAGGTGCCTTCTTTATCCCGTCATGTCTTCTCTAAGGGCCCGCTACTCCCCACAGCCTTAGTCTATCAGAGAGTACATGCCCCGTGTTTTGTATAGGATAGGGTGTTTTAGAACTTGTGCATTTAAAAATTGAATATGGCCTTAAATAAAAAAAATCCAATGTATGGCTTGAGTAAGATCCCTTATTAGCTTTACCCTTCGTTATTCTCAGCAACAATGGGGCATTCTTTAGCACTGAAAAAAATCATACCATGTCAAATAGAGGTTGTACGACTCTTGCAATTGTAATTATTAGCTTGGTTATAATAAACAATTATAACTTCTTAATTGTGCTAAAATTACAATCTGCCTTATTAGGCAATAAGTAATTGTGATAAATGTTCTCATTCATACCATATTTACAATTCACCATTCACTCGCTCATTCATACAATATTTACAAACAGCCCTGAGGCCTCACAAATCCACATGGTTGTCACCTCCGTCACATGCGAAAGAGGAAGCGGAGTCTTGGGAAGTCCCCCACGCTCATCCGTCAACCGCGTCACCGGATAAGATCCAGTGGGATGTTCCGGATGTTCTCCAAGGACATGGATTGGAGAAACTGGTCATTGCCAGGACTCCCACTGTCACTCTTTTATAGCAGGTCACGAGGCCACTCCTCCACTGTTTCAGTCTCCGAGGCGGATTATAGGGATGAGTGGTGCTGTGCGATGACTGTGCTAGGGGATTAGGGTGGTTGGATAGGCTACTTTGAAATTTCATAAACTTGGAAGGGATGAGTTCAAGAATGTAAGGTATATTAAGATCGTTATCAAGGGTTTTGTTGCTGACGTAATAAGGGGTATTTACTATTGTTCTCAGGACTTTTGATTGAAAGCATTGGATACACTTGATGTTCGACTTTTTTGCTGTCCCCTATAGCTCTATTCCGTATGTCCAGATTGGCTTAGGTGTAACTTTGTAGATTAGTAATTTATTTTCTATTGAGAGATGGGATGTGCTATAAATTAGTCTGTACAGTGGTCCAAAGCATCTGTTTAGTTCTTGCCTTTTAGCCTCGTATGTCGGTTCCAGGTCAGAAGTTTGCTGAGATGGAAGCTTAAGTACCGTACTGTTGTAATTATTAGCAGAGTAAAAAATATTTTGACAGGACCGTGGATCAAACTTAGGAGCGAATCTCCGACCGGTCACAGGACTGGAATAGTTGTCATTACTTCTTTCTTCTAGGAGTTAATTGGAAGAAATTATGACCAAGGCCATCTCTTTAACACCAAGAAATTGCAAAATACATGATGGATGAACCTCGTTATGGCAGTCTTAGGCCAACTGGGGGCCTCAATCACAACCCTGGTCGAAAGGATGCGTTTCCAACTCCTAAACGTCCACTTCCTCAGTTCAACAAGCCTTCCTTTTAGGTTGCTTTAGTTTTAGGTCGCTTTTTCAACCTGAAAGAGTAGCCCTACCTTTCAACCTGTTGTTATTAGATAATGTTCCTCCTTAAAATGCACCTCTGGTGATTTACAAGATGCACATTTGATTGTATTAGTATTAGTATTAATATATATTTTTTGAGGGGGTTCAGGAAAAAAAAGGTGAGTGATCCAGAATTATGGGGAGTACTACTACATTTAAAATTGATAGCAAATGTGTATTCTTCAAGACCACCAGATACAATATTTTTAATGTTGATTGTATAATTTAAATTTGGTTTTAAAGGAGAAGAAACGCCCGATATTTTTTCAGATTACATTAACTTAGCAGCGATGTCTCTTGATGAAATAGTTTTTGGAAGTAATCACTTCGAATGTTTGGATTGTAATATCTATAACCGTTAGAAATAGAATGTAAGCAGTACTTTAACAGCCGGCGGGCAACGCCGGTTAACTCAGGTAATATTATCAGTATGTAATATGTAATGAATAATAAAGAATGTATAATTAGGACAATGTTTTATTTTACGCTGAGTTATCGTTAAACAACTTAAAATAATAAAACTTGTGCTGTAAGCAAACTGTCAATTACTTTTATTTGTTGCGAGAAAAGTTAAGGTGGCACTGAGATGTGTTCCAAACGTGTTAGTTTGGTAACTCAAATAGTTTTCGAAATTGTTGCTTATTGTATAGTAGTTGTGACACAATGAAAAAAAAAATGATCTAAATAAAAAAAAAAAATAAAAAATACGATAAACGATAATATGTACCGTATTTTTGTCACAAGGCACGTAGTTGAAATGAGCTCTTTGGCATAAGTAAAATAGGCATTCTTCTATGTATTTTGCAGGATCTAGACATTCATTGAATTTTGTAGAAATTGTTTCAGTTATTATTTGTTGAAAAGGCGATTTACAATAACTAAGATGGTTTAATATCGTAGGTTAGCAATCAACCGATGTGGACACCACGACCAAAATAGGTACATCTTTTATATTATATATTTTAAATTGTACATTTTATTTTATGTTTGACGTGAACAGTTTTTTGAGATGGGACATTTGTAGGTACTAATCTAATTGGGAAATGGTCACTTTGTGTCCTGTAGCACTTGCCAGTTATAAATAATAAATTTGAGGGCTGACAACTAAGATACCAATATTTGAGAGACCAAAAGTCCTTGGACAGATCTGGGTTGATGAATAAGTGCTCGAGACCAAAAGATGAGAAAGTTCGAAAAATGAATCATGATTTTTACCTCTATCATTCGTCGAACACGATCTCCACAGTTATTCTTCCTTAATAATTAATAATATATAATAATAATAATAATAATATGAATAAATAATACATAATAGTTGTGATTATGTAACATATCATAATATAAAATAAAACAAAATCAACATTATTGACAACTAAAACGTGTATTGAAGACCAAGTTAAGAAGTTCATTTTGAATTATGAAATATAACTATGCAAGAATAAAACAGTTAGACATTGTACAAATAATTCAATCGGTGTCTGTTGTTCTAGCTTAATTTTCTGCCCGTGGTAATTATTGAAAAGCAAGAATGTTTAGGGAGCAAAGAAGTGAGTACTGAAGGAGGATTAGAAGCTTCTGATGGGCATGGCTTTTAAAAATTTTGTTTCTTGAAGTAAAAGCATTGCATGCAGTCATTGAGAGGGATAAAGAAGAACTAATGTTGAGAAGGATGACACTCATGTCAGGTTAGCTGAGGTGGCCGACTGGGCGGTATTTGAGTCCTGTTATTACCAGTAAATTTTTTATCGACTGTTAATTACTAATAATTCTAAATAATAGTGGGAATAATACCACAATACAAATTTTTCTTCATAGATTATAAAGAATTATCAATATATGGCAGTTACCATTTTAAGAAATAAACCACCACACAAATTCTGTCTCTACAATTGTATTTATTCATACACAGTTTTTTGACGATAAACTCGGCAAGTGCTATAGTTACCATCATTCGGAATCCTTGAGAATGACAGCATAGTCCGTCGATAGCGTTCTAGTAGAAATCAATGTGTTGTTTTATTTCTTAATATACACACTCCACACTGTTGCCACACCATCAATAGTTACCAGATTGCCAGTAGAGATAAATGTGCCCTATAAACCAGATATCTCAGCAGAAGGAAATCCAAAAAAAAAAAAATCCCTGACACCCTTTGGAGAGTCCCCGAATGATTTACAATACAGATGAAGAGGCCAGCAGTGGAGACCCTCCGGTAAATATGCATGGCTAACCCCTAAGATAGCCAGGGAAGCGTCAGGAATACCTGAGGGAGGAGACTTGGTAGTGTATGTGGCGGCGGTTGTGGGAAGTTGGGGGGTTATTTATATGCAAATCAGTCAGGCTCATTCCTTACACCTGCTCGCTCTGGGGCGATAAGGCTCTCTGAAATATGGGCAGATCCTTCAAAGGCACCGCACAGATTATCCCTTTGATACACACCCTCACTAAAGACCTCTTTGATTGTGTCTCAGAGAATTATACTCACGACATTGTGCAGAGACTTTAAAAGGGAATCTATGCCAGAGCATTCGCCTGGGGAGACGGGAATGTTATTTTGTTTACTAGCAGTTCTGATGTAGTATATAACTGAAAATTCCCTTTGTGGAAGTTTGCGCTTGGATGTGACATAGACCAGTATGTTTCTGTTTATCGGCTTCAAACGCATGCTCTAGTCCACAGTTATATGTATTGCAATAATATTTTTATACACAAATTAAATTTATTGTTGATAAATTAAATGATTTTGGTTGATTTTAAGGGTTGAGTTTTTAGGGCCTGGTCAGGTACTTAAGTGCTACCCTTTAGGCGTTGAAAACTACTTTAATTATGGTACGGGTATGTTGCCAGTAAATAGCGAAACAATACCAGTGTTCAGAATCTCGTCAAAGTTACAGTTGGTACTCTCCGTGAAAGTTTTATTTGTGTTATTAGAGTGTGGTTTTCAGATACAAGAGGCTACTAATTCTCCATTAATAAACGCTTCTTTGCTTCCTAAAAATTCATACTACTCAATAGTTACCACGTGTAGGAGACTGAGAGCTCGATATCGGACACTGAGGTAAGGAAATTAATTTAAAATGTTTAACTGTTTTATTGTTTATAATGCAAAATGAACTTCTTAATTAGCACATACAATGGCTTTAATAGCCTTCTTTACACCTTTTAGTTTTGTCAATAATGTTGATTTTGTTTTATTTTATGAAATAACTATTAATGCAAAGAAGCCGTGCTTTCTCTATTTTTTTTATTACACTATAGAAATATCTAGAATGATTGAGTTGGTTGTGGGTTAAGTTATTGTTCATCAACGACAATCTTTACCAGCAGTAATTTATTATACGTTCTAGTACTTTAAAGCGCAAAAGCTGCAATTATCGAATATAACAAACAGAAATCATTAAATCTTCAAAGTTACATAATATTATAATCAAATTCAATAAACACATTAAAGCTATTAATAACAGTAGCCACACATTCACACACACGCATAAACAATATTAAAACCCATTAAAGCGAAATATTCAAAGATTGAAACATAAAATTTAAAAAACCAGCTAGTGGATAAAATATAAAGTTAATTATTAAAACGAAGAAGTAGATAACTACAGTTTTATAAGTTTCAAAATTGTATTCAAATTATTTTGTAACAGTATTTATAAACCACGTTATTTCCTCAGCTAAGGTGCGGTTCTTTGCTAATCAGGACCAAATCTACATATATCTAAACCAGCGCTGGTCAGCGCTTGCAGTAATCAGTGATTATTGGGCAGAAATTGTTGTTGATGAATACAAAAAGATAGTTAGAGACTAAGTCACTAAAATTAACCAATTAAAATGGTTATGATAAGTAAGCTGAAAGATATTTTTTACGATCTTTCCCCGAAAAAAACAAAAATATTCATTTTCCCACAAACATTTTATCCGCCCCGAACAAATTGTTAAAAAAATTCAAAATGACTGAAGAATAATTAAGAATAATTATAGACTTTAAAACTTTGTTGATCCAAGGATCCATAAATAGAAAAAAATTTCTGTATTAAATCATTATAAAAAAAAAATTTGCGAAATAAACAACGGATTAGGGTATGAAGCAATATTGAGAATGGTTTGGTTAATTAAGAATTTAAATTTTCTTATGAATGCATGCAATTTCTTTTGTTATTTTTTAGGAATATAGTTTTTCTAAAAACAAGCTCAGAGGGGAAAGTTTCCATAATTTATTTGAACGAATTTTAGTTATTAGTGTGGGTTACTTATAGTGTCTATATTGATATAAATAAAACCAAAAAAATGATTTTTGTTGAGGCAGGAAAGTAGTATTTGTACACACATCTATGCAGATAGAAGGGTTTTGTTTTGTATGACCTAAACTATAGTGATTTTATGTGACCCTAACCTCCCCGGGTTGCTAAAGCAAAAACAAAACACTTTTAAACTAAGTTGGAATGGAATATTCAGTTCTATAGCGTTCGTTGTTGTTGTTCGGGATTTTTTTACCAATGAGGGCATTTCTGTCGCAAACTGATCAACAACATTAGCTTCTAGTGATAAAACTTGAAAATATAGATCCAACAAAACTTATCTCCGCAAAGTAGAGTTACTGGAAAGTACAATAAATTCTATGCGGTTAGCGTGAAGTTCATAATTTTCTCAAACGGTAACGGCACAACTCTTGACAGTTTACTTGTGTCGTTTTGAAGTTAGGATTCTCATGGGAAGAATCTTTTGCCGACGAGTTGTTAGGGTAGATATTCCCATGAGGCAGGTGGCGATAACACTGGAACTTAGCTGCGCACATGTAGTTGTGTTTTTGTCGAACAAAGGATTATTGCAGTGACAAGGAGAAGAAGTTTGGAACTTGCTTTCACTGTAGTCAGTGAAAGCACTGACTACACTGTAAGTCACTGTAGTCCTCCTTGAATGTTGAAGGTTTGTGCAATACAGAAAGGTAAAGTTTAATTTCGGATTTATACCATTTATTTGAATTAAGTGTTATTTGGGAACCACCGCACGAACGAGTAACTAAGGCAGTACTGCAGTAAGGTTCTATACAATAATATAATTCTTAGATATTCCTTTAGTATAGGACGGAAGCAAAATATAAGACAACAAAGCTGATGGGCACGGTTCAAAATTGATGTATTCTGATTGGTTGGGACTCCGGGTTTGAGCTCCTTCAATGCCAATTTACGTTATCGCAGAGGATAGAAACAGGAGGGACAGGAAAATCTTAAGGGAATTTTCTCTTACATATCCCACAGAACAAATACGAGGAAGTTTATCTTTTAGGGGAAATTCAATAAGATGTGAGGGTACTTCTTCTGTTACCATCGCAACCTTTGTTCTCTTTTTCCTATTTCAACCTCAACGAAGATCGTCTTGATAAAGACATTTTAGTTGACTCTTCGCGGTAAAATGATTTTATTATCGATTGCTATCCGATGGAATATTAGACCTGGTAGATTTTGGATTCTTTTCCAGTACAGATAATGGTAACAATTTTATTTTAACTTGACATAAGTATTGTTTTTCAAAGCGATGGAACATAACTACTGATGTGTTTATTTGCTTTGAAATTAGTAAATGGTAAGCTTGACGTTGATGCATAAGATTTAGTACGTCTTGGTACCTGACTGAAATTTATTTAAAGCAAAATAGGTCGAGGTTTATAAAAAACAAATAATCGATAATTATTAATGTTTACTCATCAAGTGATGAATAGAACATCACATCATGCATTCCGCTTTATTTAGAGGGTTTAGTAATTAATAATATATCATTGCTATACAAAAAAAAAACTTAGTGGGATCCATATGGGTTGCGAAATTGGTGATAAAGGGTTTTTAATCGTTGCAGTTATGGTATTAAGAGGAAAAGTTATTTATATATGCATATGTATAACAGCATATTTAAAGCTATGAGCAACATATGGCATCAAGTGCTAAAAACATTATGTATCAATTTTCGGGGGACATCTCGACTTTCTAATTAACAGCTATATCTGTTTTTTTGTAAACTGTAGTTCTAATTTAGTGAAAACTTCCATTAACATGATGAGTTTGTCATTAGCTGTGAGCACATTGATTTCTTCTACTCAGAAGCGTTTGTCAGAAGACGGTCTTAGGTCAATGAAAAAGCTATGTTTAGTTTTTAAATATTTTTGATTTGCCTTGATGAAAGCTTCATATTGCTTTTCATCAACCTAAGCCAATCTTATGTCAAACTCTTCAACTCACTGTCGTTTAACATTGTTTGAACAAAGCCCGGGATTTTTTAAGGGATATTTTGTATGGCTTTTAATTTAATGCCCCTAAGTTTAAAAAAAGACATTTAATTTTTTATGTGGGTTTACAGTTTTAAATAAAATCCAGTGAAGCCCCAAAACCCTTCCATGGCACAGAAAAAACAAACTATAGTTGAATAAAGTGAGCTACTCGCAAGCTCTATCGGCTAAAAGCGTCCACTTTGAGCAAGATAGATATTAACGAGTATTTATTGCAACAGGGTTGGCAACCCTGGAGGAGGGTGCTGAACAGAAGTTTCCCTATCCGTCGAAATTAAGACTAACGCTGCACCATTACTCGTTCAGAGCGCGACCCCGTGGATATTTACACAGGCGCTGTTTGGACTGTACAGGCCGTTCGAAAACACGGAGGACAGTAAACAACACTGCCAATTAAACACGGATGCTATAACTCCTGCCCCTCCTGCCTTTCCCCTCCTCGAATAAACAATACTCCGTATGCCCTTCTTTATGCTCTCCTAGCAGACGGCTGATAAACTCGTGCTTCGGGGATGTATGCCTGGCTGTGATACATTCACCTAGAGTAATGTTTAAAAAATAATAATTTATTATGTCGTAAATAAATGAAGCTTTTTTGTTGAAACAAACGTTTGAGCCTAGAATTAATTTTAATATTGTAATGGTAGTTTGTTACAATAGTTTCCCAACTCGTTAGCTGAATGAGAGACTGAATGCTATCTTGTTAATGTGGTTGGAAAAACTCGTTTATTAGAATTATCTATTGGCTTTTTAGAACGGATTTGGAAATTTCAATACAAATTAAAGAATATATAAATTGAAGGAAATTTATCTTAAATGTTTAATATCTTCTGAGACTTGTAGCAGATTACAGAAACTATTACTTATCTATTGTATACACTGTCTATATAATAGGCTAGTGAGGGCTATATATTATATGGCTATATATTAGTCGTGGGAAAGATAAATATAGTACACATTTATTTGATCAAGTATTTAATGATAAGGTGTGTCAAATTCGTTGGGTGATTATGTTGTAATTTTATTTTCCTTAAATTACTTCTCTCTTATTATTTTATCTTTTTTTACTTTCCTTTGTTTTTTTGTTTGTTTTTTTTTCTTTCACAGCCCCTTTAAATTTACAAATAATTATAGATCTTCAGGCAAATCTATTTACAAATTATTTTTGTATTTCCTGTAGCATCACTACATTATATACAGGTTTTGTTATTTTATAAAAATTATATAATGAATAAACAAGTATAATGATACACATTATACGTGACAAGACTAAACTGACTTATAAAGGTGATGGGGCTCACCTTTTTGATCAAACTTAAAACTAACTTATATACTGATTCTTAACCTAATTTTTTCCCGACAGTCTGTTGCCATCGATACAGGAGGGGCGGTGGGGTCATAGTGTTAAACACTGGGTTGGTTAGGTGCTGCAACGAGTCAAAAAACTTGGTGTGTCACACCAAGCAACGGGTGGAGATCAGCGTTTTCCTTTGTTCAATTCAAATTAATTATTTATTAATATATTCTATCTTGGTTGTGTGGGAATAGATCATTCTTATTTATACCTTTACCTGCAATACAATGAGGAGGAGAAGCGATTGATTGAGGAACTTGTTTGAGTGCCCTAAATTTGAGTTGGAAAACTTCACTATTTGAAAATTCTTTGATTTTTGAATTTACCCATGCAAATGTTTTTTTAAAAAATCGAAAAAAAAAATACCAGCGCATTTGAGGGAGCGAAAGGTATTCTTAATCAATCAGAATTTCAAGAGAATTACATTTTCTACAAAACAATTTACATCCCACCAAAGAAAATTAAAATCAGGCTTAAATATGGCAGTTTAAGCGCGATTCTTTTTATTTAGATAACCGAGACAGAATTTTGTGACGTTTAATTTTATCTTTTCCTTTTCCATTATTGCATTTACGTGAATCACATGTACGCTGTAATCATTGCGCACAAAGTTAAAAAACAGTGTAGGGTGACAGTTACCACTAATGTATTAAAAGCAAGGAAACAAGTTAAAAAACAGTGTAGGGTGACAGTTACCACTAATGTATTAAAAGCAAGGAAACAAGTTAAAACAGTTACCCTACTAGGGCAGTCAACCAATCATCAAAGGAGTAGTTGCACCCCAGAGTGCGTTTAATATATTATATAACCAGGACAATCTCTAACTATAAAATCTGTAAGTAAAAGAAAAGTAACAAGATATATAAGCAAACGGTTATGACAAATCGGCAAAGCTGTAATATTATAATAAAAAGAAAATAATAATAATAATACATTTACAATATTCATACTGGTATTTTTGCATTGGTTTAAGTATAATATACTTATTAATCAAACTCAGTTATATTCAGCCCTACTTGAAATATTTGTTTACTAACCAATCTATACTAAGCTTAATGCTAGCGCAATAAAGCAACTACTGCTGGTTCACTCACTTTTAAAATCTATGAACATTAATTAATTAATATTTTCAATAACAAATTCATATTTTACAAGAGAAACTTTTGCTCTCAGTTGCAAAACATACAGCCATTTCTTGAACAAATGATAAACGCCAATTTTAAAAGGTTGGATGGCTTATGACGAACACTTTCTGAGAGTAAGACTAAAGAATATTCTTTCGTATTGGTTCTAAAGTGGAGCCTAGGAGTAGATAATTGACGAGGAGGCTATGCGCAATGACACTGATGTAATATCGAACGGGCTCTACAAAGACTGTAGCGCTATCAGAGGCTAAGTGATGCGACCGCCTACTGTAGGAAGTTTAACTTAGTGACACCTCAAGGCTTTCGATTGACCCAGTTGCCACGGCTCCTGTCAGTCAAATGCACAAGCTACACTGTGCCTCTTTAGCTCTCGGCTCTGCCATGACCGATATTGTCAACAGAAACCCAGTTCGCGATCCGATGTATCCGCTACGTCGAAGTAATATCTCAACGATCAGTGTCAGAAGAAATTCACTAGGAATTGGAGTTAGAGCTAAATTACTGCTTAATAAATAAACGTATCAAGTATCTTTTTTACTAACAACAACTTTATTCTGATAAATTACAATACGCCTCATTGGGAAAAAAGTAACTGTGATAAATGATTTCATTCATACCATATTTACAATTCATCATTCACTCGCTCATTCATACAGTATTTACAAACAGCCCAGTAACTGTATTAGAGCCAGCGGAGGCTGATCAAGAGTGCGAGAGCCACAGACGCTCAGGACAAGATTGGAGAAATTGGCCATTGCCAGGACTCTTTATGAACTTGGAAGGAATGATTTAAAGAATTTAGGGTATATTAAGATCATTACGAAGGGTTTTGTTGTTGATGTAATAAGGGGAATATACAATTGTTCTCAGGACTTTTGATTGAAAGGATTGGATACACTTGATGATCTACTTTTTTGTTGTCCCCAGTAGCTCTATTCCATATGCCTAGATTGGCTTAGGTATAACTTTGTAGATTAGTAATTTATCTTCTGTTAAGAGATGGGATGTTCTTCCAAGTAGTCTGTACAGTTGTCCAAAACGTCTGTTTAGTTCTTGTCTTTTTAGCCTTGTGTGTGGGTTTCAGGTCAGTCTTTTGTCGAGATAGGAGCCTAAATACCGTACTGTCTTGGATACGGAAAGAAGAATGGAATTGTGACAAAAATAGAAAAAAAATGACTAATTAAAAAAATGAAATGAGCTATTATGAAAAATTTATATTTATTATGAGCACATCCTTTACTATATTAATTATCTTCGATTGAAAAATAGTACCCACCCCGCTCCTAGTGTCTTCTTCCGGTCCCGATGTGGCCAATATGTTGTGAAAAAATTCTCTTTTACTTTTCCAGGTTTCATTGTTCTTGTCGGCTCAAAATATTTTGTTACACTCCCCACTCTCTATCCACGCTCTTCTTATAAAGTTTCCATTCTGGCTTCCGCTGTGGCTATAAATTTCCCAAAATTGAGTCATAATATTATGGTTATCATGGGACAATCTGCCAAATAACAGACTAATAAAAAGTTTACTAAAGCATTAAAATTTGACCTAAATTACCGTTTATTTAGTAAACCCATCCAATATATCCAGATTTATCGCTATATAGCTATATCGCGGGTTGACCCGGTATGGCATTATCTCCGGAAACAGCCCATTCAAAAAATAAACACGCATTTCAATCATTAATTGATTTACAGCTCTTTCAGGCTCTGCCCTCGTCAAAAAGAAAAAAAAACATTAACCAGTTCTTTGAATTATATTTTTGTCCAGATTTGTCAAATATCAGTTTAACTACCATCTTATCCAGATAAAAGACGGCTAATGATGAATAAGCTAATGTAAGAACAGGTTAACAATTCAAGGTGCAAGTGGAAAATGGTGATTTTTGAAAAATCGTCTTTTCCTCATGGAGATGTTATGTGGTGCTATATCATGTCACTTCGTGCCAGTTTCTAAATGTATTAATTCCCCCGAAACTCGCCTGATGAAGGTGTTTTGTAACACTCACCTTGACAAACTTTGGAGGCGTTTTTCTCAAGTTCAGTTGATCGTATCACATTTGTCCCCTGGCCTGTTTAACTATCAGGCTAACTAATTTAGTATTAAATCGGCTCAGTTACTTCTTTTTATTGTGGAATGGGTGAAATAAATATTCTGATATACTTTAATGCTATGAAAACAACAGATATTTAAATAATAAAAGCAATTGAATACATCGATAATAATCAATTGATTCCAGCTAAATTCACTTAAATAGTAGTTTCATCGATCCATCTATTTATTCATCAGGTATCCTTGGCCTTGCCAATTAACCATTCTAAAAACAGATTTAATCGTAAGTGATTATGTTTTTAATTTATGTTTCATTTATCTTTCAGGGACTGGGTGTTTCTTGAGTATACTTAGGACAAAATCCTCTGTTGGGCATTAAACAGTCAGTTTCGTTCCTAAGCTAAAATATAAATAGATGCTAAAAGAGGAAATCCGTAGTGACGCAACTTGGTCACTTTAAAATAAATATTGGCCAAACAATTAAACTGATTTGCTTTTCTTACTTACTATTAATTTTATTTTTTCTGCGATCGTGCCTGAATGCGATAGGGTTCAGACACCTTGAGTAATAATTAAAAATAAATCTTTTTTCTATGAGTATGCAAGGGTTCTTTTCTCTGTCGTTCAAGAATTATTTTTTTGACATTGAACGTTTCGAAACAACCTAATACTAAAACAAGATACTAATCACCTAAAAGTTAAAATTAAATCGTACTTTATGTTGTTGCTTGTGAAATATACGAACAAAGGCTCCATTTATGCTATAAGCAGGACGGTGGACATAATCAGCCTATGCACTAGTTCCATTATAGAGAATTTTTATCGATTTATAACTTAAAAATTACAGCGGAATTACACATAGTTATCTAGAATATATAAATATGAATAACTTATATCAGTATCTTCACAAAGCTACGTTTATAAAAATAATTCTCTTTTTCCTTCACATATGTACTACACGTAATAAAAAGAGTACATTGAATGTTTCCTTGTTATTTTTTGTAAATAAATTATTTTAATTATATTCAACTTAATGTAAGTAAAATTTAATTTAAGCTAAGGCTCCTTAATAACCTTATTAACTGGATTAATCCACGCTCCGTGCCTGAAATTTTAGTTTATTATGATATTATTTCGACAAAAATGAATCAAGCGAACAACGAGAGTTATTTTGGCTATTTTCGTTATTTAACAGAACTTGGACCTTCTTAATAATGATGAACGGAAATCAATTTTCGGTTGAATTAGGGGGTTCCTCAAAGAAAAATTAAATATGGTATCAATGTGATCATTCGTTATAACTCACCAATTCCTCTACCGGGGTAGTCCGTAATTTTCCTCACATAAATATAAAGAAAAAATTCTACTTACTTTTTCACAAATTAAATACCACGTCTATAAATTTAAAATTACGTTTATGATTAAGTTAAAAAGCTTTATTTGAAAGGATGTGTAAAAATCAATAAATTTTTATGTAAAACAAAGCTATTTCTCTAAAATAAATCTAAAACTTTAATTGAGTTGACAAATAAAATGTAGAAGCCAATTAGTCTGTTTTAAAAATGTTTACTATGGCGTTTAACTCAAGATCGTGAACAGAATCTGACAATATGAACGATGTGCATCTAAAAAATTTAAACAGCTTATCGATTCTGAAGCTGAACACGGTTTACTAACTTAACCTACCGCACTTTCTGTCTTAAAAAAAAATCAAACATTTCGATTTTAACGACTAATGCAAGATCAAAATAATAAAAACTTTAGAAATAAAAGGTTAAAGTAGGCTATGCTGAATCCGACATTTCGTAGTCGAGTGGAAGTGTGACGGAAATTACTTCATGATAACCTTTTTAGGCTTTGGTTACAGTGGAGACTGTTTTACAAGGTTTTAATGATTTTTTAATATCTCAAGTTAAGATTATTTTTTTTTATTATAATGGTCACATAAAAGATGACAACGCTTAATGATTTGAAAATATATTCCAAAAATAAGTATTGAGTTCTGAGCTGGTTTTTATTTCAATTTTAAGATATTGATCCCATGCTTGATTTTTGAGATAAACTTAAAAATGACCTGGAAAATGAGTTGGTCAAAAATAATAAGTAGATATTCACAATAACTTACTCAATTTTTATAATATGGCGTGGCGGCTCCGCACAGAACTCCAGTACGTGTTATTAATGTAATTTCATGTGTGGTTATATGATTATTAAAAATGAAAGTTAGTCTAAACGTTTATCTAATGGAGAAAAATGGTTCAACTCAACTTCGGATCGACTGGTATAATTTTTTTTTATTAAATTATCAATGAACGTCTGGTAGTAGCTTCTGGTCCAAACGGTAAGCGACTAGAATTTATTTCGTTCAGTCATTTTGGGACGTAATTGAACCGATCGTGACCAGAATGTGATCCCAAATGCTGGTTTCTCCATAACATGGACAAGACTAGTCGAGGACTACCTCGATCGATAACTGTGTTTAGCTAACCGTCTCTATGTTGAGCCTACCTGTATCAAATATTTGATGTACTCAGCTACTAATTACTGCTAGTAGTCAGTGGTCACAGTAGCTGTGTCTAGTACCAATTATCGTAAGCAACAACCAACATGCATATAACTTCAACAGCATAGCCTGCACACCGAGAATCTAACTCAGGCCATCGAATCACATTAACACCTGCTCTATATTCAGAAATCATTTATTATTTAATCCAAAATTGTTTCCCATATCTCGTATTTTAGTTTTAATAAGATGAATGTATAATTTAGTAATACTTCCCTCACTGCCTTTTACGTAAAGCAATTCTATTCATTCACGTATGTTTTTAGTTTGATAACATTTATTTGTGAAAACGTATATCGTCTGTAGAAATTGCTTAACTAGGTGTCACAAGACTCTGTGAAATGCGGCAGAGTATAAATAATCAGACGCTTTAGGTGTGCCGCAAGAGGCAACGGTATTCAGAATGTAAGACCAGTGAGGTGTTGATAGTAGGACAGGATATGTAAAAAGCTGACTTGAACGATTGAGCAATTCTGAGGGTCAGGACTGATTGATCGATGGGAGATTCGGGTATACGGCACTTTCAGGATAGGCATGATCTAGTGCCTAACCTAAATTATAATTTGAAATTTTTTTAAAATATGGGAATTGATTGTAAAGTTAGAAAAACCATCTAGGGTTCTGAAGAGAGGACCTAAACTAATCAATGTTTGTATTCACATCAATTTTAGTCTAATTTCTAGTCATTCCACTGCCTAAGGTGCATTAAAAATATTCTGATTCGCGTTGCAGGTGCTGTGATTATTTTTCCCATCACTTTTATGTCCGTTCAATTATCCAATATAAGGCTTGATGAAAAGTAATTAATTATTCACGAGCTGCGCATGAAAGCCGTCATTTTATAAACCCCACTTCATTACTCGCCCTTGTTAATTAGCTAAATGAAAGCAATAACTATGGATTGGAACATGACAGTATGTCCCTGAGATATTTCATGTCGTTAAATTGTTCCTGTTTAGGATGAGTTACCCCACAGTTGAATTTAAATTAAACCATTAGCATAAATGGTTTGTACGCTCCATGATTTTCTCTGGTTAAAAACTTTAAAAATAATTAGATGCATAGAATAGCTATGTATAAAACTTGCCAGAAATATTTCAGACTTTTGAGGAGGTGCAATTGCATGACTATTTGATGTCTTTATGGTGAAAAAGTTGTGTCACTTCTTAATCAATATTGAGGAAGTGGCCAATATGCCATTATGGGCTATCATAAATTGTGGAGAATGCATCAATCTATCATAACTCAATAATATTATAAAGCCGAGTTTCCCTGCTTCTCCCCAATAAACTCACATCTCCATGGAAGAGACACCTTCCATTCGGGCAACGCTTCTGGGTCTCCACAACTTTCCTAATGGAACTCCTCCCAGTTGTTTAATCTGACTATTCCCGGTTTACACTCACTTTTGTCGGATTTGCCTATCGTTAGATACCGAGTGCGAATTTGTGGTAATTTTAAGTGCTTGTTAACTAAACCCCTCTTTTATTCTCCTGGACATTGCGCCCTGGTGGGTACACCTTCCAAGATATATTGGAGTAAGATTAACACACCAACAAGCTGGTTAACGACTTAGTCACCAGCAAAGGTCATATCCCACAGAACTTTTTTTCTCCACCACCATGGTAGGTAAGGACGGCCCGCATTGTAAAAACTTGAAATGCAGGTTTCCTCTTCTGGATAATCTATTGATACTTTCTCTTTTTCTTTTTTTTGAATGGATATAGTGTGGTAATTAGGCTTCCATCTCGACAAACCTGACCTGGAACCCACACACGAGGCTCAAAAGGCAATAACTAAACAGACGCTTTGGACAACTGTAGAGACTACTTCAAAGGACACCATATTTCTCAATAGAAAATAAATTACTGATTTACAAAGTTATACTTAAGCCAATCTGGGCATGCGGAATAGAGCTATGGGGGACAGCATAAAAGTCGAACATCAAGCGTATACAATCCTTTCAATCAAACGTCCTGAGAACAATAGAAAATGGTCCTTATTACGTCAGCAACAAAACCATTCATAACGATCTTAATATACCATACATTCTCGAACTCATTCCTTACTAGTTCATGAAATACCATAATAACCTATCCAACGACCCTAATCCCTTAGCACAGTCATTGCACGGCACCACTCATCCCTATAAACCTCTTCAGAGACTTAAGCGTGACTTCGTGACCTGCTATAAGTACGTGATATTGGGAGTACTAACAACTTCCAGTTTCTCGAATCATGTCCTGAGAGACTGTGGCTCTCGCGCTGTTGATCACCCTCCACTAGCTCGTATCCGGTGACACGACTGACAGAGGAGCGATGAAAACCCAGCTTCCTTTTACGCATGCGATGGAAGTTTGAACCGTGTGGACGTCGGTTTTTGTTGACGGCCCAACGCTGATAACTTCTTATATTGGGATTGTCGGGTTGCCACTAGGGGAGTACCTAATCACTCTTGCCCTAGTGACAAGTACGGTTTGTTGTAGTTTATAACATGGACCATGTTCCATGTCGGCGTTAATATCTGACTCTATTTTTATGATAGGGATGTGTCCCGACAATACACTGTGTTCAAGAGGTACAGAGGTTTCATGAAGAATAAGACAAGTTTTCAGAGATCGGGTGGGGGCCCGGCAGCGTAACAGTTCGCAGGCGCCAGAGGGTCTGCAAGGTGGCTGAAAAATAGGCGCTGAAGAGAGAGTAGGCTGACGAGGAGTCTAAGTGTCTGCCTTCCAGGGTCAAGCAGCCCTGGCGTAAAGCGACCGAGTAAAGCGGCTGAGGAGATGAAGAGACTTGGAAAGAGTGGCTCTACAGGGCGAAACCCCCTGATTTAAATATTATTTCCCCTTCCTAGTAGAAGGCGGAGTCAGCTGAATGTTTTATGATGCACAGGTGGCCAATCCCCCTCAGGTTTATGACTTTTGGCCTAAAAGGGTGTGTTTTATGGCTGCTAGGGACTCACCTACTTAGGTTTTATGACCGCCTTGAGGTGACCCTAGGTCTGCCCGGTTCTGTTTTATGACAGTCAGGTGCCTTACCCTCTCAGGTTTATTGCTGGACCTTCGACCCTCTGTTACTTGTTGACTACCGGCCCCTCCATGATTTATTACTAGAAAACCATGTTTTACATCTAATTACAATACATTATATATGCACCAGAGTATAGGGCGATTTAACACTTATGTAGTTAGGGTCACTACAGGGATATTTACATCGCTTAGAATTTATACCATCGGCAAGAGAGAGTATCATTTGACATAAGGGAATGCCAGCACAATAGATTAGTATACCCTCAAGAAATGTTGAATAGTGAGTGGCTTCTAATAGACTAGCCCTAATTGCCCTAATAATCCTAATAGCCTAAATGGGTGTACATAATGACGTAAATAATTAAAAAAAAAAATTAAGTGCGATCGTTATCAAAATGTATTTCTTCATGTAGAAAATACGGTCACATGGATAGAGTTAATGTTGTGAACAAATTTATTAAAAAAAAAAAATGTGCATTGCCCAGACATTTTTTCATTTGGGTATTATCCGCAGTAACGACCAAGCGCATTGCACTAACGAGATTTATAATGGATTTAATTTACTGAAAACATAATTACAAGGGGTAATTAATTCTTTTAGAAGGTTGTGAGGCTGTTGGCAGGGTTTCAGCCGCAAATAAATTTATTTAAAAAAAAAATTCGTAATTAAAATAATTTATTTTCAAAAATATTGCAACCTCCTTTTTCCACTGTCCCCAGTCCCCCGGTGACCTGAATAAAATTTGACATTGAAGTTTTATTAAATCTTGTGATGATACGGATAATTCTGTCATTGGCACAAAACACGATTAATACAAAAAAAAATTTTCTCTATAATTTTGAGTAGGATATCAAATTTATGATCTGGGATTCATGAATAATCCTATAAAACTATTTAAAATTATCACTAAACAAGATTAATCTTTTTAAATTCTAATTACAAAAATCCATGTTACAAACTTACAAAAAGTCAATGTTTACAACTCCGAGTGACAAAATACTTTGCTCGGTCCATCTAAGGCTTACTACATAATTCAGGTGACGAGATCGACAATCTTGTTTTTATGCAAACTTTCCCAAAATGGGATGTGAAAGCTGCCAAATGAGGTGCCTGTGAACAGTACTAGGCGATGTTTTCTTGATCGGATCGATCGCTACTTATTTATTCAAGCTGATCCTCAGTTATCCTCATGAGGCTGAGTCGTCCCTAACTGTAGTCGATATTAAAATTTAAATTCTTAGGTGAAACGATCGAACCAGGGTCTTCGCGAACATTAAAGAATTTAAGCGCGAACCACCTACACAGCTATATTAATTTAAATATTTAGTTAAAAACTGGATTATTGGCAGTTGATAGACCACAAATTATTTTTTTATGTATGCGGCAATGCCAGTGATCTTCTACCGCTTTTGATATGGCATATTGTACACTATGGAATAAACAGGAGGCCATTATTATCCGGACGAACGACCACTTGTGCAATTGGGAGCACCCTAGCAGTAAAGAGGCACAGCTCTTGAAGATAACAAGGATGGGAGGAGATAGCTGCAGATTTCTCTTTAGCCTGATTAGCCCGAGTGGAGAGGCTCAGCCTAATTCCAGACGTTCCTCAGACTCCTTCTGTCTACCTAGGTGTGTTTTTTGTTCAACACAGCCTTTTGTCAGCTTTGTCTTTGTTCTGATTGAGTTATGTTAAGTAGGGTCTCAGTTATGCACTGACAGGTCACAGTGTATCCTTCATTGATTAAAACAGAATCTTTTTTTAGGTCGTTTAATGATTATAGTCCAAACGTCACAAAATACATGTAAAATATGATGTTAAAGCTCAATTTCAGGTTGTGAGTTTATATTAAATAAATAACAATAAAAGACGACTTGCTACAATAAATAATAACTTCCTCACCAATCCCCCCCTCTCGTCAACAAGTCAGACACCACTATGGTAAACAAACTATTACGTTCATTGTAGAGAGAGATGATTTTGAAGATTTTTTTATAGGATTAGATAAAAAAATTTAGATTAATCCATAATGAGAATCTACAAAAATTACAGAAGAAATAACATGAAACAGGAAATACTGAGAAAAAGAAAGAAAAAAATGAAGTTAAAGTGAATTTGAATGATCATATCGAAGAAGACGGGTTCAAAATAAAATTGGATCACTTACATGATATGAAAAAGATTAAGATAGAAATACTGATAGAAAAGTAAAGTACAGTATTTGGCAGGAACAATGATGTGGGCACGGTTAAGGATTATGAAGCTAGAATTGACTTACTGGTGGACAGGTTCTGCAGCAAGTGGCCGTATAGATGCACTATAGCAGATAAGAAGGAAATAGAAGATCAGGTGGCAAAATATTTTAATTGAAGAGTCTTATAGTCCGTTTGCAGCCCCTGTTACTCTAGCATTCAAAAGAGATGAAAACAAGCGATCAAGGGTAAGTATAGATTTTCGTGAACGGAACAAACTAGTTATACCACAAGCTCAACCATTCCCATTAATTGATGATTTAATAATACAAACAAGAAACTACAAATATTTCACTACACTAGATATAAATTCCGCTTTTTGGTCAATTCCGTTACGCATTGAAGATAGACAGAAAACAGGATTTGACACACAAGAAGGGCACTTTCAATGGACGTGTCTACCCTACTGTTTAAAGACATCACCAGCTATTTTCCAAAGAATTTTATCCAGCATCTTAAGAAAGCACAATTGAAAAGACTTTTCAGAAAATCACATAGATGACATCTTAATTTTTAATAATAATTAGTAAATGAAGTTTTCAGATTAAAATAAAAAAAATGTACATTCCCAGCAGAATCAGAAAAAAACCTTGGACCCATAATACAACACAATACAGTAAGACCAATAAAGGACAACTTAATTTCAATAAAAAACTTTTCAACTCCAAAAATCCAAAAGAACATCAGACAATTTTTATCACAAGTACATACCAAAAAGCTCGATATTGCTATATCCACTGCATAAAGTATTAAGGAAAAATTTTTATGGACGGAAGAGTGTGAAAAATCCCTTACAGAAGTAAAGAAATTACTAAGTTCCCAACCAGTGTTAGAAATATTTGATAATGATTCACCAATAAGAATTTATACAGATGCATCTCTAGAAGGTATTGTTGGAGTTTTGAAACAAGTACAAAACAATGGAAAAGAAAAGCCAGTAGCATACTTTTCAAAAACATTAAGCGAACCAAAAAGCAATATTCTAAAAAGTGAGATGATATAGAGAAGGTTATATTAAATGATAAAAATTGTGAATAGAGAAGTGATAGTTATAAACTGTAATTGTCGTTCCTTATTTTACAGGTAACATTGTGTAAATCAATATTAATAATGGTTATAATATAAAATATAGTGCATAAAATTGCTTACAGAAAAAGTGACTTCAGTTTATCCACCCCACCTTCAATAATACATACATATATATTGTAACATTCATGATATTTGAGGATGAAGATCACGACCCTCACATATGGTAAGGGTCATTTTTTTCCCCTTATACTCCTAGGAGTGGGGATGAGCGGGAAACCAGTCTTAGCACAACCGTCTAGAAAAACGGACTTAGCAAGCTCCCGAATTGGCGGTTACCATACAGGAAGAGAGGAGAAGAACCAATAGCAGAAAGTAACGTTGATTGGATTACAGGAAGATCATCGATTGGGTGATATTAATATTGTTTTTATTATGGATCCATTAAAAGAAATTGAGCTCAAATTCATGTTTGTAATTAGTAGTAATTATCCTAATTTAAAAGGAATTGAATTTTTTTTTTTATACTTTTGTCAATAATCTATGTTAATTATAATTATTTGTTATAACCATTTTATTTGAATATATTTCACAATTCCTAGTTTCTCAATTTATTAATAACTACAACATTAGCCTTGAGATCGGGCGATTCAATCGGGATAAATTCCTTTGTCAAAGACATAAAACAATTTGAATTAAAGATCTCATGACGGACCTGCCAAATTAGTTAAGGTAAATTGATCAAATAAAGTAGAAAGAGAAATGGTAAAAAATGAGGTAGGTTTCAATATATAAAGCATTATGGAAAATATTACTGAAACAACTGCGTTGAGATAATGTTAGGAGGAAATTACACAAACGATTATGGTTTTACGCAAATAGCTGGAGGATTTGAATTGGTGGAGATCGATAATGCGTGTGGTTTTTGGTTTATTTTCATGCTTAAAGTTTATCTATAACGAAAACCTTATATATTTTTTTTTATAAAACTATTAACTTTATGCGCGGAGAATAACCTCAAAAAAAGCAAAATTAAGAAAATAAATACCGAACTGACTGTTAGCTCTACGTGAACACAGTCGGTGTAGAGTAATAAGAACGCTTGGGCCTGAGCCAACCTTTCCACGATATACAAAGCGCGTGGTCCCTTGCCAAGACACACCTTATCTAAGCACGGGCTTATCTATCATCAATTACTGAAACAAATCAAAAACATATTAGCTGGATTATGCCTCGTCCCAATCACCAGTACTGTAACAGTATACTCAGAATCTAAATACAATCCCTACGAGTTATTTAGACTATGAAAACAGTGATATCAGCATTAAATCAGTCCCTCTTTGTTTCAATAAAATATTCATCTATTGAGTTAACTTTTACTATCATTAATGCTAATTTATACATGTTTATATTTATGTTAGAAGGCTGATTGTGGGCTATTCATGTTCTGTCATAGGCTATTCCTCATTCTGGTTCACTCACAATTTATTTTACTATGGTACAAGCCCTCTCGGTATCTGTACCACCATTCATAAGTAACCTATACCTAAATTATAGGATTATAAAATAAAATATTAAATAAATAATGATTAAAGTGAAAAGTTTGAATTATGTCTCCTATTATAAAGCAGTTGGATCAAGTACACATGTGTAATATCTATTATTAGTTTAGCTACACTTGAAAATGGTGGTATAGCCCCTGAAAACTCTTATATCAGTTTCAAATAAATTGTGAATAGACAGGGGTAATTTATTAACTTACCCTTAAATAAGATATCTTTTTAAGATCGAGATCTGAGTAAAGTTACATTGCAACAAAAATAATAAATGAAGAAATACATGATTCTACATAATTTAACTGTAACAACTAGTAGCTTAAACCCTGAACCTAAAGTTATTTTCGTTCAGGAATCGCTAGAGGTTTTCTTTTATACTTTATCTAACAGAACACTCTAGAATCACCCTAAATTAAATTTTAACTCCCTTTTATTAAAAAAAAAAATCAAAGGGAGAGAAGATATTAAAAGACTGAGTGCTAAGCGTAAAAACCTACAATGCCAACTAACCATTTAAAAAGTAACTGCCAATTACTTAAAACTGGTAATTCTAAAGGATAATTGTAGTTTTCTTTAAACGTTTATAACAGGTCATACCAGTATCAATGTAGTTTGCAATCTCAGTAATTATTTCTTAATTGCTTTAGTAATGCTAAATGCTCAGAGGTTACACAGGCAAGCTTTTCTAGTAGATAACTAGGAAATGTTAATGTTAAGAAATGTTAACGATACCCCTAACAATGTCTTTTGAACTCGAGTCGTATATTCTTGTCATTCCGATATTAATTTAAACTAATTCTAAACATAATGAAGCAAACCTATGCCATCTGCAAGATGACGGATGTGGCTAGCTAGCCTAGATTGTCACTCTATAGATTTTAGTTTGATCTAATATTGAGGTACTCAACTTTTATCTCAAAATCAATCTTCTTCCCTCAGTCTTGCTGTACATTCTTTGATAGTGGCAGTAAACATCATTTAATTGATCCGAAAATCGAAGTATTATACCAGAACACTTTGAAATATTCTGATCATTTTTTAGTCGGAATGAAGGGAAGTAAAAAAAAAAATCCATTTTGAAACTTTTGCCAGCCAAGTTCCACCCTTAAAGTTATTTAAACTTATATTTTTTTTATCTTATGCTTGAGGACACTTAGAAAATGAGAACAGAAAAGGGATTTTAAGATATTCAAAAATTTAGAGTTTTGAGAGCCAATTATAAAAATTGTTCAAGCAGATACTAATATTTTTTTTCCATAGGTTATGTTCATGCCACAATATATATATATATATATATATATATTATTATTATTATTATAATTATTTAAGAGGTTTTTAGGAAATTCACGGCAAATATTGTTCCTTCATTTTCAAACTTATTCTGGTTTAATTGTTAAACCTACAAATAATTTTCATTCCACGTCGCTCAATCGAAATTTCACACGCAGTTAGAGACAGAATTTGAATGGGATTTGTTGTATTAGATTACCATAAGTTGTATTGTAAAATGAGATCAGTATTATTAGACTTGAGGAGGTGACTGTAAATGAACGCTACTTCCCTAGTCTACAGTTACTGTTATCCAAGGTGACTATTTTCCGACGCTATTGACATTTGGAGCCCCGGTCAGTTTTCAGTTACGTAATTAATAATGCAGCAGGAGTGCTGACAACCAGTGCCCATTCCAGATTAAATTTAATCTAATCCGAGAGTAACGAGAAACCAAGGTGAGCAGCAGATCAAATGGACATTCTCATTTTACCTCTCACTCGCAAAGGGGAAATGGAGAAGTCTATCGATGCAAAAATACTTATCATCGTTCAGAACTTAGGGCCAAGAATACTGTACTTCTTTCTTCAGTGGTTGTTAAACACGATTAAGATGTCAGAGAAAACTTTGTAGAGTTAAGGTGCAAGGCAAAATAACAGGAACCTGTTTACAGCTGAGAAGACTAGTTTTTTTTTCATAGCCCCTTGTTATCAAACTTGTGGAATTTAAAATAGATTCTACATAGATGAATCTATTTCTAATAGGTCCTGTTGTTTGGTTACATTTTATACAATTCTCAATATTTTTACATTGTGATTTGTTACACATCCATTTGTAAGATAAGAACGGACAGGACATTCCTGGGACGTAGGAATCTTAATCCTGTAGTGATACAGCTTCTCCTCTACGCCGACGATGTGGTATTTATTTCGGACTCTGTGGAAAATTGCAGCTGACAGTTATGGAATGGCATGAAGAGCTTCAATGAAAAGGGATGCTTATAAATACCAACAAAAGTAAGATCCTGCGAGTTGGAAGAAAGAAGGAAGATATCCACATATACTGTAATAGAGAAGAATTAGAAGTGGTGCAGACTTCGCATTCCTGGGTACAGTGATAGACGGATCTGGGAAGGTAGACGCAGAAATATCTAACAGGATTAACAAGGTAAATGCAGTTTACTACCAGATATGTAACACTGGAGAAGTAGGCAAAGATGTGAAGCTACACATCTTCATGACCGTATATCTGCCCATACTTTTGTATGGAGCTGAGAGTTGGATATTAACAGACCGACAGGAGAGCAGAATCACCGCTGCCGAAATGAAATTTGTAAATATAGCTGTAAATATTGTATGAATGAGCGAGTGAATGATGAATTGTAAATATGTTATGAATGATAGTATATCTTAATTACTTATTGCCTAGCAAGGCAGATTGTAATTTTAGCACAATAAAGGAATTATTCTCAACAACTTCTCTCTTTTTATCAGGGTTGAAAAATCAAACAAACTATGTTGTATTGCTCAGTAAAAAAAGATTTCATTTCATTAGTCATAGGTTCTATTCACACTGACTCACAATATTTACCCAAAACTCCTTCCTGTAAACAAAGAAACCACATTTAAAGTTTATTTTTATGTATATTCCTTTTTCCAATTTTTATTATTTAACTTTTAATAAACATTCATATCACACACGGCTCCATTAACTCAACAGGTGTTTTTCTTAACCTTAGTTTTTCCCTGCAATGTAAAGCGGTCATTAAATTTCTCCTAAATTCAAAAATGAAGAAACACATTTTCTTTACATATATGCTTAATTTTCCAATGTAACTTTACTACCTGCTACTTATGTTGTATTAAACTAACTCAAACCTGAGGAAATATTTTGTTTTGTTAGAGTTAAATTCTTTTTAGGTGTGTTTGATCAATAATGTGTTGCATCAATTTACTAATTTTTTAATCAATTTTCTTTTTATATATATATATATATATATATATATATATGAATTCAGTCGGTTTTATTTCATTACATTACCGTTGCGAAACTACTTTTTCTACACTTTCTTCATCATCCCTGGATGGTGGAATTACCCATTTCTCCTGAGATGATTTTTCGCAAGAGATTTCACAAAGGTAAAGGTTTTATACGTTGCATTTCCTCGTTATAAACTAGTTTTGTGGTATTTTGTACTATAGCCTAAAATAAAAGATACTTTAATTTATTTTACTGTTATACCTAAATAACAAATTGAAATTATAAATCCAAATAGGCCTCAAATGAGACAGTTACCATTCTATTCCAAACCGTAATTCTGATGTAAGGCTGTAAATTCCTCTGGATGGAAACAGAACTTAAATTAAGGTTGTTAAGTTCATTGCTGCCGCCCTAAAACTTAATACTTAGTGGTTACAGCCCTTTTGGTAATGAGTTCTGTTAGGTGCTTATCTCCATCCAATCGAGTTATCCAATAACCTGCTGAAAATTAAAAACATCGTTTATTGGGCGTAATCCATAATACAATACGTAAATACGTAATACAACCATCATAAAGTCACATATGATTAGTAAAGTTTACGAGCTGGGAGAAGAGAATGCCATAAAAGTTTAATGTTTCTGTAAAACGTCTTGCCTACAGTGTCATAAAATCCATAAGCAGACGATTGAAGATCTTAAATTACCTTTTATGACGATCGCATATGTAAGAAGCATTGCATCTTTTACTGCCGAGGCCGATCGGGCCACCGTCAAAGAGTGCAGTTTTACTGCGTACTTGGGCCCTGCTGTTGTCTTCTATTGAATTATAATTTCATGACGCTTTCATCGTCTCAGGTATTTTATATAGTTTCCTGGTTTATGTCTTGTTCGTTAGAAATAATGTACTTATAATAAATTAAACAAAAGAATATTAAATGTCACGTCTTCTTACTGGTCCTTCTTTCAATTTTTTAACGAATCACATATTTTATTCCAAACACATAAAATCAAACCGAAAAATCCCAAGGAAACAATTATTATTTATCATATGTATTAAATAAATCAGGTTTAAAATTTTATAAGAATCTAAATCTCGTAACATGAATCTGTACCTTCCCGAACCCACCCGCCTCCTTTAGACATCCCACACCCCATATTCTTCAAATGGGACTCCCCTTAGTGAAAAGCAACCATCAATCCAAAATAATTTTCCACATCCTATTTTTATAAGTTTGAGAGCTATGAGGAAAAAAACAAAAAAAAAACTGTATGCATAATGGAGGTATATGGTTTCCTTGAGCCATAAGACTGTCTTTTAGTTCCATACCGGCCAAAAAAAGTGGTGAGAATTGTAGTGGCACCTCACTACCTACCGCATGTTTGTAATATATCTACAATTATTGGTCACATCTTAAGTGGATCAGGTATCATGGTTTCTTTTTCAAATACAAGCATTAAATTTTGCATATCCAACCCTATTCCTCAAAAATATTGTTCCGGAGTCTATAACACCTTCTACCGGGATTGGAAGACCCTAGGTAGTTGTATAGCAACAAGAACAACAGACGCACCTTTCACTTGGAAAATGAAAGTGTTTCGGGCATACAGGAAAGTTTCAAAAAGTACCACTTTTGAGAGACCAATTTCTATGCAATATAGCCTCATTTTTGCTAGTGTTTCTAAATTTTATATTTTTGATAGCCTTTACCATGTTTTAAGTTATTGTTATGCTCTTGACCGTTTAAGAATGTTTTAACTGTCTAACATTTCATTTTTAATTGCTTTGGTATATTAATTATTACGGTTTAAGGTACTTTACTGATGTACACATAAAGATTACAACATAAAAAAGACATCAAAAAATTGTCGGAAATCTTCTTTCAATTTCAAACTATTTAAAAATAGTTTATAATTAATAGGGTTTTTATGTATATCTGTATTCAATCAGACACCCACAAATAAACTGTTGGCTACAGACCGAATGCATCGTTAGTCAGATTTGTGGTTTTATTTGAAATTATTTATATGCTAATTTTAGTAGCAGTCAATACAACCCTTTAGTCCTGACTGTCGTTTCTGTTCCTGTCGGGTACGAACCCCCGAGTCGTCAGTAGGAGGGCTAATATAAAATAAATAGTTAGACTAACTATTACTTTAACAAGTAATTGACCTAGAGGGCACAAATGATATTCAGCAGTAGTTTTTTTGGATTTGCTAGCCAGATTGCAATAGGGTGGACATATAAAAGTCCTGCAGAGTGTCGCAAGTTGTTGCTGTGATTACATAAGTTGTATGGGACCAATAGAATACTGTTTCGAATACTACAACATTTTTGTGTACTACCTTGACTTGTATGTCAACGCTATTTTTTTCCGTTTGCTTTTTATCAAAGAGATTATTCAATTAAGAAATTTAGCGATCCTATCTGAAACTGCTTTTACATTGGATCTCACCATGTCACCGCTTTAATTATTAATGAGGAGGTGAGTCAAGAGGGACGATGCTGCCCAAGTCCTGTGTAAACCTGGCTATCCTATGATGAATCTTTGATGAACGGAGGTGGACTTGTGACCTTCAGTCCACTCTTGAGCACTAGAGTGGGAGAGACTACCTGGTCAAGTGAGGTGATCATAGCTAACTCAAATATATTGCAATACACCAAGTTGCATTTATGTCATATAATTGATAAATATATACAATTTATAATAATTATCGGTTATTTAATACGGAGGAAGGCCCCACATAATTCTGATTGGTCCACGACAAACCGGAAATAGCTGACAGTAATGGGTAATTTAGGCAATGACAACATATCTTTTTTTATCAGATAGAATGTCCCTTGATACTATAACTTAAGTTATCCTATGTTAATTTTGTAAAGCGTGGAGGGGGGTATGGGATGTTAAGTAATGATATGTGCTTTGTATGATAAAAAATTAAACATACTTTGCATTGTATAAAACTATAACACTTATGTTGGGTTGTCATTAGGAGGTGCCTGATCACTTAGCCCTGGTGACAAGTGCGGGTTGTTCGAGTTAATAACCTGAACAATCGTTCCAGGACGGCGTTAATGTCTAACTCCATTAATGATAGGTATGTGCCCCGACAATGCACTATGTTCAAGAGAAGAGGTATAGAGGTTTCATAAAGAATAAGGCCAGTTTTCAGAGTTCGAGCGGAAGCCCAGCAGCGTTACAGGTACAAGTCGTGAGAGGGTCTGCAAGGAGACTGAAAGACACGGTAACAGACTCAGAGGCACTGAGGAGAGAGTGGGTGACGAGGAGTCTAAGAGACTGACTTCCAGGGCCAAGTGGCCCTGGCGTAAAGTGACACCGAGTAACTGCGGATGAGGAGAGATAGAGAGTAGGGCTTAGGGTCACAAGCCCCGGGATTAAATACTTTTTCTGCTTGGTGGGGGAAGCCTAGGCCGACGTGATGAAATGCGTACACTTGCGACGAGGTACGTGACCCCTCGTCCCCTAAAGTCCTAAAGTACTGTTTATGGCTGCTCTCTGCCGACCCTTTTTAGTTTTGTGACTTGTTTTCGACTGCCGGTCCCACGCATAGTTTATTGCTAAAAAACGTTTACAATGATTTACATTATATATGTACCAGAGTATAGGGTGACAGATTAACTTATGTAGTTAGCGGTCGCTATAACTTATATAATATAAACGAATATACGTATATATTCAACTATAATACTTAATATCTATATGTAAGCAGAACGTCAAAAAACCCAAATGTACTACATATTTGAAATATTGTGGATTTATGACAGAGAACGGTTCACACTTGCCACCAAGATGGATTTTAGTTTTGTACCCAAGTTATTCGGTTTACATAATTTTTATCTACATCCACCGATTAAAACCCCATAACTATCTATAACCAACTGCTAACATGTAGAATCGGATTACCTCTAGGGCCCTGGGTATGTACTATCTCGGAGTCCTATTGGTGGGTTCCCCAAATGAGCTTGAGTATACAAACAACGGCAATGACAAGATGAGGGTTTCACGCAAAAATTAACCCCCTCCCCCCCTAAAAAAAAACCTGCTAAGAAGAAGTGTATAAGAATGATAGGTACGGATGCCTAAAGCGTAGAGAAGCTTTAAGGAAACCAGCAAATCCGCATTGATCACCATACACAAAAGTTATAATCGAGAGATAAAATCTCGATTTGCATTCAATTTAAAGAAAACGCCGGCCCCCGAACTATTAGTGTTGAGAGGGAACATTGCGAACATTATTTAAAACGAGAAAAAACGGAACTCTTACTGCAGTATATTGACTACTTTGGAACCATCCATCACCTTTCGTAAATGGACCGTTTAATCTGTGCAATTATTATTATAATTATATTTATATTATAGTCATCCCAATTATTTATCTCTCGCTATAATTTTTATGAGGTGGTTATGTACTGTTTCCTAATAGTAAGTTGTAATTGTAAACTAATCATGCGACTGTTGTTTTAATTGTTGGCAAACTTTTATGGAGATCCAGAAAAAATAAATTGATCGAATGGTTTGTTTTATCACTGTAAACCATGCCTATAATTTAAATAAATTCGGTACTTTTCTCTATAATTATTTCGAAGACATAATTCTAAAATTGACCTTGCGCGCGATTATCTTTCTTTCCCGAGTCTGAGAGTTAATGAGAGTATTCTTTTCCAAGGAATTGAAAGCTATTCAATTTTCTATCTATGTCCAGCCTTCGTAAAAATATTAAATTTATAGGGAGAACTAAGGGAATAAATAATCGCATTGCTGTAAGGTGGATAGGGTGGTAGGTTGTTGTTTTTTATAGGCGTGAAATCAAGTGGCCATCAAAACCTTGGGTTTCTTGGTATACACAGTACTCGACTGAAGACGAGGTTACCTGTGGCCTTTTACTCCTCACTCTTTATATACACCCAATCCTCAAACTACTTCCTGTTTCATTCATAAGGGGCACAGTTGACTATGACCTGTTGTAAAATTTTAACTGATTCCAAGTTACCCTAAAAACCTCTCGGGTTCTAGACAATCCTGTATATTCTATTACAACCCTAATCAAAACAATGTGTATGAAATGCTTCAAAGCCTCGAACATACCCGAAAGTAAAATCTTGATTATCTCAGGGACAGTAAAAAAGTTGAACATCAAGGGCATCCAATCTTTTCAATAAAAAGTCCTTAGAACAATACTAAATGCCCCTTATTACGTCAGTAACAAAACCCTTCATAATGATCTTTATATACCGTACATTCTTGAGCTCATCCCTTCCAAGTTCATAAAATTCCATAGTAATCTATCCAACGACCCTAATCCCCTAGCACAGTCATCGCACTGCACCACTCATCCCTATACTCTATTCGGAGACTAAAACACCAATGTTCATGAAACTGATGTTCACTACAGCTTTAACAGACAAAAAGTCCTAATGCTCCTGGCCTCCGGAGCTAAATTTCTTGTTAAGACCCAATGCTAAGTCCTATAGACGTCATCTCGTGACATTGGATATCAATACCCAGCAGTAAGATGACCGGGATTGCAAAGGCTGAATAGAAACAAGGACGTCCCGATAACCAATTCTAGATTTAACTTTTCTTTTTCACTAATTATCCATTATAATTAAAATCCATTTTATCTCTATGCCGGTATGTTAGGTGGAAGGAATTCGGAAACCTATGGTAAGAAATATGAGTAGCCGTAAATAAGGGTAGCCGATGGGTGAAGATCCTAAGGTCGGCCGTGAGACCCTGGTCCCGTGGGACCAAGGGCTCATTGACAATAACTGATCACCTTAGGGACAGCCCCAACTTTCTTCCATCAACTATCTGTGGCGTTTGTTCCATCATCGCATAGCAGCGTCGTATATTTTATGGCCTTCCTTTATGCCCGACATATATATCCTTTATTTTTTTTCTGATACTCTTTCCCATGTTGTATATTTATAGACTTGCTTTGCTGGACTGCAGTTTATTTTTCATGACTTTCTCTTGTCTACGTTATTATTGAGATGCTTTTTCAAAACCAGAAACGTCACCCCTGTTCAGATTAAATATAACTGTTTGTCAATTAAAATTTTTAATGTGCTTTATAGTCGTAACTCTTCAGTTTTATTAAGCGGGAGCTTTTATTTTTATCATTTGGGAGAACCATGAAAAACTTTCATCCCTTCACGCGAAAGTAGTGGAACTCTATTGAATAGTTTTAATGACTTTCATCTAATGGTTGTCCACTAAAGTCTGAACGCATTAATTATATAATTATAAATGACGTCAATTTTAGTTAAATACCCTACTCAGCATAATAGGAATATATTTATTTTTAAAGTTCCTGATAATTTTTTAATAGGATTTGGGCTTCATAGCCAGAGAAACCTCACCTCTGTGCAGTCTATTTATACCTCAGCCCTTTATATATTTTTATAATATGATATTAAATTATAATTATCAACGCCCTTGTTAACAAAATATAAATTGTGTTTCTTCTGGTTTAATTATAACAAACAAAAGCTATAATGACATTCATGAAAGACGTGTTTTCCAAAGTGGCAGCTCATTTTGCATGCTGCCATTTGTGTACCGGAAGCTTAAAGCTAAAGCCAAAAAATTAGTTGGTAATACAAAAGTAAATGTTTTTCCTTTACACTAAATACAGTAATGGACTAAAATGAATATTTTGTCCTGGAAGGCTGGTTAAATATAAATTAAAAGTTTCACTATAATGTTTATGTTTTAAACTTTAAATATTGATGTAATTGATAGAATAGGACTTTTATATCATTTACTAATAACAACATACTTAAAAATGGTGGTATATACTTTGAAAGTGGTTATATTAGAATAAAGTACATTGTGGGTAGACCAGACATATATGTAGATTAATTTAAATGTAAGTCTTTGTTATTAATATGCAATAAGTTGAGTTCTTAATTTACGTTAATAAAGAGTGTCATTAAACCATCAATGCACTGAAAAGCATCAACAGTGAGTCTCAAAAATCTTGAGTGTATGATTTGCTACTTGAGCATTATCCCCAAACTCCACCATTCCCCTCATATTACCTTTGTACTTACCTATCAGCCTTCAGATCCCAAATGAAATCCCGAGATCCTTGATTTTTTAAATCAATTTATCTATCATTAAATCAAATTATTATTTAATTATTATTATTATAGGATTAGGAATGATAAGTTCGTCCACTATCGATGACCTTTCGTCCAATCACACGTAACCTTTTACTCATCACTCTTGCTATACACCCAATCTTTAAACTACTTCCTGTTTCATTCATAAGGGGCACAGTTGACTAGGACCTGTTGTAAAATTTTAACTGATTCCCAGTTACCCTAACAACCTCTCGGGTTCTAGACAATCTTGTATATTCTATTACAACCCTAATCAAAACAATGTGTATGAAATGCTTCAAAGCCTCGAACCTACCCGAAAGTAAAATCTTCATTATCTCAGAGACAGCAAAAAAGTCGAACATCAAGTGCATCCAATCCTTTTAATCAAAAGTCCTGAGAACAATAGTAAATGCCCCTTATTACGTCAGCAACAAAACCCTTTATAATAATTAATATACCATCAATTCTTGAACTCATCCCTTCCAAGTTTATAAAATTACACAGTAACCTATCCAACCACCCTCATCCCCTGGCACAGTGCAATCACTGCACCACTAATCCCTATAATCCTCCTCGGAGACTAAAACGGCTGTGGTCTCTTTACCTGCCATGAATGCATGACAGTGGGAGTCCTGGCAATGGTCAGTTTATCCAATTAGGTCCTAAGCGTCTGTGGCTCTCGCGCTCTTGGTAAGCCTCCGTTGGCTCTTATCCAATGACGCGGCTGACGGAGGAGAGGAGACTTCCTAGCTCTCCGCTTCCTCGTTCGCACGCGAGGGAGGTGACAATTATATGGACTTGGGAGGTCTCTGGGCTGTGTGTATACACTATATGAATGAGCGAGTGAATAAAACTTGTGAATATGGTATGAATGAGATCATTTATCACAATTACTGATTGCCCAATGAGGCAGATTGTAATTTTATCATAATAAAGTTGTTGTCAATATATCATTATCTCAGAACCTACATGATCACTTTATATGCCGATGCAAAGTCTAAAAAACCAACACCCTGCTGAATCCTTACATCACAATTATTAATGCTGTACTAGCAAATTGCGATTCCCCAAATGATGATCTTATAATAACACGGTTTTTGGAACTATTTAATGCTACTCCACATCCTTAGTTTTACAGAAAGGAATCATTTTCGAATGAGGGCTTTACTTTATTCTCCAAAATGCTAAAAATAAAATCAAACGCTATAACATAAATGTTTCCACTGCTGAGTTGAGTATTCTGTTAAGTAGAGCAAAGTGTAACGGAAGGTATGAAGTTTATAATTAGAAAAACAAACTAAAACACTCTACCGTCAAACTAGTATATTGAATCTAAACGTAAGCAAGTTAAATCAGTGCCGACAGGACAAGAGAGATGGAAATGATCGTTCAGAACCCCGCATAAAAAACAGTAGCATTGGCAAGACTCCAACTTTCTCAGGGTCGTCATTGATTGTTCGCTAGGTGAAGCTTGGAAATAAAAATAAAACACTTACTAAAGGAATGAGCAAAATATAACTATTTATTCTATTGACAACAATTTGAAGAATTTGAGGAAATGTGACCTTGGTTAGGGGTCGTTTTTAGGGTCATTTTGGAGGGTTCTGTCTGTGACATAAAATGGTGCTTGACTGATTTTATTACGACCTAAGATTTGTAAGATTATATGTCTTATATATTCGAAAGTTGCTATTGCTAATCCCAATAGTAAAAGTATGTAACTCTTGATCGGTTTTGAGTATGGCGATGTAAATGGGATTTTCTGATGTGCAATGAGAGCTGGCCCAACAGAATCTAGAGTTTCTGCCTTTTAAGTCTCGCATATGGCTTCCATATTATTTCTTTGAGCATGGAGAATAATCATACTTTATATAATTATATAAGTTCATGACATTCCATAGTAACCTATCCAACCACCCTAATCCCCTAGCACAGTTATTACACTGCACCATTCATCCCTATAATCCTCCTCGAAGACTAAACCGGCAGTGGCCTCGTGACCTGCTACAAATGCGTAACAGTCCTGACAATGACCAGCTTCTCCAATCATGTGCTGAGCGTATGTGGCTCTCACGCTCTTGGCCAAGGTCCGCTGGCTCGTATCCAGTGACGTTGCTGACGGAGCGTGGGGGACTTCCCAAGACTCCGCTTCTTCTTTCGCATGCAAGGGAGGCGACAACCATGTGGATTTAGGAGGACTTTGGGCTGTTTGTAAATACTGTATGAATAAGCGAGTGTATGAAAATTGTAAATGTGGTATGAATGAAAACATTTATCACAATTACTTATTGCCAATGAGGCAAATTGTAATTTTATCATAAGAAAGTTGTTGTATGTAATTCTATGATACATGAGATCCTTATTTTACATAAAAGACAAAGAAAAACATGTTGAAAAAATGTTGCACCTAGGGCATGTTAACAGGAACACTCATGCATTGCCCGTATTGAAATCGGTGACACCACGACCTAGACTCTTGTTAGTGAATATTAATCTAGGCATTACAGGATAAAAATACGTTTGGTGGAATATGGTGGTAATCCGTGTAATCATGGAGGATCCATCTAAATTCTTTTGGCCCTTGGCACCATATCCTGAAATCGAGGTCAGGTCGGAACATCATAGCCTACTATTATTTTTTTCCCCTCCACCTTGCAATTTAGTTAGGCGGTAATCCACTAAGTGTAACCCTGCCCTGTCGCTTAGGGAAATGAGCCCTTTTCTCAAAGGCACAACCACCACTATCACTGATTGCCTCTTGCTCCGAGAACTACTTGCGTTCCAAGGCCGGCATCGATTTTTCACAGTTCTCGTTCAGCTGTCGTTTGCATTGTTGAATCATTGAACTAGCTAATTTCATCAAATCTATCCAGATCGCACATATAGATGAACATAACCTCAAAAACTAAAAAAAAATCAGTTTTCAATAATTACAAGATTGGTTAATAGTTACTAGATTGGTTGATAGTTACTAGATTGGTAGATAGTTACTAGATTGGTAGATATTTACTAGATTGGTTAATGGTTACTAGATTGGTAGATAGTTCATTAAAACTTTTAAACCAGCAGAGCAACGTGGCCCGTTTTCATGAAGAATTTTTGAATATTTATATTTTTTCATGTTCTTCATTTCTACAATTTGCTTATCACCATATGTACAGTTCACACCCACACCAAGATCCGCACATTAAGTACAAATTAAATCTGCCCGGGAGCCCCTATGACACCCAAGGATTTTCTAAATGATTTGGTGTATAGGTGGTAATAAATCTCCTCCCACCACAGTCTCCATACAGATGAGGCCCAAGAGGGAATGAGATCCACAGACGCTCAGCTCGTATAAGCAAAGGGATGGAAGCTAGTGCCTGGACCCTGTGACATATTTATTTGTTTCCAATAGGTCACCAGACCTGTTACACAACAGGCAAAGAGTTGCGAGGATTCTTTGTATCTTTGTAATATCTTTTCATATTTTGAAATTTTCAACTTCATTAACAGAAACATGGCAGTGAAAGCGAAAGGAATATAGGCAGTTATATCCCCTTTAGACTGGTATGCAAATGAAAAGGAATGGACGAATTGAGTAATGTTCTCCCATTTTCGCTCTTAACAAAAACAATTTTATTGCGGCGTTAGCTAATACTTGGAATAAGTAATCACTACGAATTTGTAGTTTCAGTAAAAGTGGCAATCATTTTATGGGAGTCATAAGGTAAAAAGGCGATCATTTGGCACCTGATTGAAAGTAAAACCTCTCCCATCTTGTATGTTCAGAATTCGGTCTTATTGATATTCCGTTGGCCGTAAATGACAACAATTAATTCAGTCACATGACCTGAAATATCCGTATCATTCAAGAAAGTTTACTTTTAAATAATGTTATTCACAGTTAAAAGAAAATTAAATATTAATTGTAATTTATCTTCATATATCCTCCCTTGGTGTAAATAGTATAACCTATGAAGTGCAACTGAGGTACGCCTAGTTATACATTTTTATAACCAAGCTTTTACACAAACTCACACAGTTAAATATTTAAGACACATTTGTTAAGAAACTGACTTGGAAACTGCTCGTGAAAATTTAAACGACAAACACTCTGTCTGTTAACAGCCAAACTATTAAAGCATTTAATGGACTAACGTTTTAAACTTCTCTTGTCCCAGAAACTATTAACATATAAAGTTTTACTTAAACCAATTTGGACATATAGAGCCCAAATTGCTAGTGCTAAGAAGCTTAACATCAAAACTATTCAGATTTTTCAATGAAAAGTTCTAGGAATTATCAAAGTGCACCATTTTATGCTCGAAATCAAACTCTTCGCACTCATTTCAAAATTAATTACGTTTATAATTGCATTATAACATTATATAAAAATATACAGTACAAAATGCACGGGCAACCAAGACCGTTGATACTAGAACTCTCTACGCCTGATTTGCCTGGTAACTTACAACGAAGTCGGGATAAAAATATTTTAAATTAATAGCAATAAAATATCTTCAAATCGCTGGACGTCATTTTTTTAGAAAGCATGTCGTTAACACGATAGTTAAATATAATCGCTAGTCGCAACAGTGGTTTAATAAATAAAGTAAAAGAAAATCTTCCCATGGTTGACAGATATTTGAAAACTGTCTAATGTCGCTTAGCACAAGGAGCTTTGTTTGTTTGTCCATTTATTGTGTTTTTGATGCATTCCTTAAGTGTATACAGACGTTTTTTGGGGTATTTGAATAGACATGCAATAGTAAATAAGTTTTCAAAGAAATATAAAAGTTGTGGAGGTGTCAGTACACTTGTCATATCAATGAAGTAGGAATAACGGGAAAAAATCATGGTAGTGGAAGAGCCTAGTTATGAAATGCCAACGCTAGCCTGCCAGCAATGCAGGCGTCCTAGGTACCCCTAGCCAAATGAGTCAATCCTCATTTAGCAAGCCTTGTTTTCTAAACAAATAAACTGCCCGTGTGAGTCTATCTTCACCTATTTCCCCACGCTAGCTGAGAAGGCATGATCAATTTGTCTTCCATATATACCTTCCCAAATTCTCCTCTCTCTCACTCAGTCAGACTCACCTCACGCAGTAACACTCCCTCTTCCCGACTAGACGTAAGACAGTAGTTAGTAAAACCTCGTTGTACTTGTGAATAAAATCTTCTTGGGAAAAGTCTATCAGTGCAAAACCTTCTTTAACTGCCTTCTCCGAAGATAAAGGATTCCGGATAAGGTCACATCATGCTTTTATTAGTCTTATTTTCTTGTTGTATGCCTCTTGCAAATGTCTATCGATAGGTGTCAAATACACTGTTAAATACACGCATCAACTTCTTGATTTAAAAAAAAAAAAATGAAGTTCTTCAAACTTGCTTTCATTTAACCCACACTTTAAAGTATTTTATTTCCAATTTGAAAGTCGAATTCGTATCAACCTGGCCAAAAAAGATAACACGACAAACAGATCAAGACAATATGGCGTTAATATTCTAATGTTGAATGAACTATATGACACTTGGCTTTCTCCCACAAACACTGTTTTTACTGAGAATGCCAGTAATCATTAGTCTTATGCCTAAGGGAAATACCTCAACATCGATCCTTCTCATACGCAATGTTGAATAATGAATAATTATCTTGCGGAAATGGCATTTCCCGGTCTGGCGGCAAAAAGCCGTTTTCCTTGGCAAGATTGATAGCTGATAATAAATCCGAGGATTGGTATTCGAACCGATGTATTCATACGCAGGCGGCCCTGCAAAAGAAAGGAACATGGCTCTAGTGATAAATGGTCTTAAGTTAGTGATGTATTCGATAGTTCTAGAAGCTAGTTAATTCTCAGTGTGAAGTTTGGTTAATAATCTCCTTTTGAAAACGGTTACCAGAGTAAACGTTTGATATATTCGCTGAGATTGAAGGGAGGGTCTTTTATATCAAACAGTTATTGCATGATAATGGTGTAGAAATTTTCACCATTGCACTCGAACGCTATGATCGACATCTTAGCCCTACGTGAGAATAGGGAGTATCATAGTATTTCACATACTACTCAATTAATTTAATTAAAAGATACTTGAAAATGGTTTAGTATAATCCTCAACGCCAAGACCGTTTTTATCAGTACACTCAAAGAACAAATGATGGGTACAGCAGAAAGAGGTGTTCATTTATTAACACGAATAGACCACAACCAAACGCACATAATACATTTCGTTCCAGCCGGGATGATTTTTGTTTTTTTCCAAAACCCCTTTATTTATCAACATTATTTACAATTAGATGAACGAAATTCAATGTACAAGATTTACAAATTTCTCCTCTTGCTGCATACGAAGATGCATTCGAAGGAGGGTAGAATTACAATAACAATAGTTCTGAAGTTACAAGGACAAAATACAATATACAGGACTAGGTGGTGGGGCTCACCTTCAAAGGGATAATTTTTTTTTTTTTTTTTCCCTCTCTCTCCATAGCTCCTTCAAATTTCCAGATAATTATAGATCCTCAGGCGAATCTATTTACAAATTATTTTTGTATTTCCTGTAGCATCACTACATTATATACAGGTTTTGTTATTTTATAAAAATTATATAATGAATAAACAAGCATAATGATATACCTTATACGTGACTGGACTAAACTGACTAATAAAGGTGATGGTGCTCACCTTTTTGATCAACCTTAAAACTAACTTACATATTAATTCTTAACCTAATTTTTCCCCACAGTCTGTTGCCATCGACGCGGGAGGGGTGGTGGGGTCATGGTGTTAAACACTGGGTTTGTCAGGTGCTGCAACGAGTCAAAAAACTTAATGTGTCTCCAGCGGATAAACTCACCCATCGACGGCACTAAGCAACGGGTGCAGGTCAGCGTTCTTCAACCTCTCAAGAGAGGTATGTCGGACCACTTTTCGCATGATCCCATTCTGGAAGTGTTGGAGACATTTGTCTGTATGGTCAGTCAAGTGGGTAAATAGCGGGGCACTGTACAGCAGAGCTGGCCGGAGGACACATTTATATATTATCAATTTAAGACGAAGTGACAGGTTGGGTGAAGTTAGCAAGTGTGATAGGCAGTAAGACCTTTGTCGTACTTTTTCTATTTTATTACTAAAATGAGTAGAGAAATGTAGATGCCTATCCATTTTTATATCCAAATAGTGCATTGAGAAAGCTGGTGAGTTCTCTTGCCCTCCTATGCTATACGATTTTGGCAAGGATTTTTTCCCCGTTGGAGGGAGAAGATTACGCAGTCGGTCTTCCCTGCGTTCACACTGATGTTTAACATGCCCAGTCTGTCATTGATAAAGTTACAAACTAACTCGGCCTGTGTAAGAGCTCTTTGTGCACTCATGCTGCTGCTGTAAACCGCAATGTCGTTGGCGAAAGCGATTACAGTAGCTTTCTGATAGTTTGTCCCAACAATTTCAGATGTGTACATACTGAAAAGAACTGGAGACAGAACCGCACCTTGAGTAACTCCACAAGTCAGAGGGAATGGTTTTTTTTTTGTATTTGTTGAAAAGGCAATTGGTATCGACGGGAATGGGTAAAAAAATAAATGAAATAATTATTTAAGAACCTCATCTGGATTGGTTTTCGATTGTATTTCTCCCTTTAATTTCTACTTTATCTATTTATTACGTTTATTGATAATTGATTAAAATTATTGATATTAAAAAAAATCTTTGAAATGATGACACCTAAATTGACCGGGCTTCTGATCCTTGAATCGTCAAGTTATACGTTAATAACCGCCGTTGCAGTTTAACATTGTAGGAGTGTTTTGAAATAGGCTGATTAGAACATTCCTGCAAACGAAACGATCACACAGACTAGGATATCCAGTCATTCATATACAACAATTAAACAACTAGGAATATGGAACAGGGTTTATAAAAAATCTCAAATGAAAACTAGTGCTTTAATCTGGTCTTATATTGATAAAATATTCCTAATTGTTTATTATTATCATTAACAAAGCTCTCCAATAACCTTCACTCACCAGTGCCTAGAATTTTCCTCCAAATATCCTTCTGTGATTTTTTTATGAAGATGTAGCCGTCTGTACGTTTTTAATAATTTACTATTTATGGCTACACATAGTCTCATTAGTAAACTAAATTAGCTGGAACGAAATAAGTATGTCCATTTTTTTACCTGAAAACATTTGGGGAATTGGTTTTGATTTATTTTTGGCTTATTATTTCAAATTTAACTTCAACCAGATCAAACCAGAACTTCATGTCTAGGAGTACTGGACTAAAAGGAATCCAGCCAGACAAGTGCGGCCTCCTCTCATCATTTATCACAAACCTTGTTTTCCATCTCACTCCAACTAGTTATAACATCACTTAAACTCCTAACTATCCATCATTGGAATGTCAATAGTTTTCGAAATGACACAAACGAATCGGCATTACTACATGAAAAAAAAAACATTGACAGACACCTCAACAGATACCTCAAAATCCATCAGTAACAGGTTTACCGAACAGATCACCCTCATGGAATATCACATGCTGATACTTCTATCATTATCCATCATTCCATTTACCGTCATGTCGTGCCTGTCATGTCCCGGGATTTTATACAAGCCAAAGCCGTGTCTTTACATGATTCTGCTGATTCCATCTTAACCAAAATAGAAATACTAAAGCCCTGTACGGATTTATTACAATTAAAACTAAAGCGACCGCTAACTACATAAGAGAAATCACCCTATACTCTATTGTATATATATTGTTAACAAATGTAAATAACATTACCAAAGTATAAATCATTGTAAATACGGTAAACAATAAAATATGCTACTAGGAGCCAATTAGTTATATGAGCTGGGGCACCAGCTGTCAGGGCAGGTACTAGACCGAACCGCCGAGAGACCTTCCCGGCTCATGTCTCTTTGTCAGAGAACAAAGGAAACCACATATCTCATGTCTCGCTAAAACTAGCACCACCTAGGAAGAGACCTTTCCCTAGTGGACAACGGTTGCCGTGGCCCTGCAAGCTTACCAAGCAGTGTTCCCCACGGCGATTGAGTCTGCCTCTCTCCGGTTCACACTCGCCTTTGGGATCCGGACGGATTTCGCCTACCCTCAGATACCGAGTGTGAATTTGTGGACATCCCAAGACCACGCAAACTACCTACACCAGGTACCTTAAACCTCTTCTTATGAACATAGTGCATATTCGGGGCACATATCTATAAAAAATGGAGTCAGATAGTAAGACCACCATGAAACGATTGTCCAGGTTATAAACCTAATCAACCCTCACTTCGTCACCAGGGCTAGGGTAACTAGGCACCCCCCCCCTCGTGACGACCTGACAAAAGCACCTGATGAATTTGAAAGTGTGGCTTTTACTAGGTACGGAACACTTTTTTTTTTTTTTTCCCAGTTCTCGAAACGAAGAGGCTTCCGGCTATGCTAAGTACATCACAGGCCTACAATTTCGTTTTGATACTTTTGTTTTGTTAAAAAATAGTACGAGAATAGCCGCACTACAGCACGCCAGAACGCCATGAGACCAGTACTAGGCACGCCATGGAAAAGCGAAGGCCGGAAGGCTGATGACTGAGAGTCCGGAGTGACAATGTTATCTGAGAAAGCAGACAGTGTGTGAGTGTGGGCGTGTTCCTTGAACAAAGACGGCCCCACTGACTAGCCCACAGATAAATACAGTTCTCATTAACACTATCTATCTGCCTCAGCCTTCTACCTCCGCTGGCTGGGTAATTGAAACTGTTTGTGGGGGGGGGCAAGCGACCCCTAGGGTCCCCCCTCATTGTAGCACCATGCACATGCTCCCTTGTTCTGTCCCTGTATTGTGCTTAATGTTTACGTACAAACAAAGTATATTCGCTATTAATGAAAACAACAAATTAGGTAGCGTTTAATAGGAATCTATTGAACATCAAACAAAATATAATTCAAAACAGGAAAGGGAAAGTTCACTTTCGAATAAATACGGGGCAATCGTCTACTTGTACTCACAACAGCGACTAAGAAACAATTTATCAATAAAAACAGCTTACCATAATGGCACATAGTAAAGACTATTAATACCGGAGTGGTGACTGGGCAGGCATTTCAGACTCGTTGAGGTGTTGTCATATCTGTGAGTTTATATAGCCTCTTGGTTCTAGCTGAATGTCAATTACAAGTAACAAAGATTGTTTGTTTCTTAGAAGAAATTTTGGCATAACAATGTAATCCCGGTTAAAGTTGGTCAAGGCTTAAGTCCTCTTTGGCCTTTTTGTCACCTCATCAAACACTCAAGGCATGACACCTACTGTTAACTCAAGATACACAAATTGTCACAGCGCAAAGCAGGCAGCTGACTTACTTTATATTACTTGTAGGGCACCGATTGGCCAGTGTTTACTTCTAATTTTGTGTGCTTTAGGTCAAATCTTTGTTGTGATCCAGAACCTTTGTTCTATAACTACTAACTCTACACTTATTTGGTTACCTTAGAAAAAAAAAAAAAAAATACTACATCCACCTGCAAAGCACTAAGGGCAATGAGTAATTAAGGTGAATTTTTATAAAATTTTGAGCACGTGGGAGCCTGCGGAAACGATTCCAAGAAGAGGCCGGAAAAAAATCTGATTTGTTTCTCTTGGTCCGATACTTGCTATGAAGATTCAGTTACGTAAGATAGTTTGCTGAATAGGTACTAGGCAGGTAGGAAACCCACTGTAAGTATTTTAAAAACGACGATAACCTTTTTTCACGTTCCTCGAAATACAAAAATCTGGAAGTGTATAGCGTGGTCCAATATCATCCCAGTGGGAGGGGTGCCTTCTAAAGGTAGTCGGTGACCAACGCAAGACCTGAAAGTCTATAGCTACTTGCAATAAAGTGCTATTAAAATTTGATTAGCCTTATCAAATAATGACCAATCAGAACAGTTTTAGTATCTCCTTCCTAATGCATTTGTAGTGGAAGGTACCATTAAATCATATTATCATGAAATATATGAAAATGGTTGATTTGGTCAAATTGATGATATATAAATGTGTCCTCCGGCCAGCTCTGCTGTACGGTGCTCCACTATTTACCCACTTGACTGACATACCTCTCTCGAGAAGGCTGACCTGCACCCGTTGCTTAGTGCCGTCGATAGGTGAGTTCATCCGCCGGAGACACATTAAGTTTTTTGACTGGTTGCAGCACCTGACAAACCCAGTGTTTAACACTATGACCCCACCAACCCTCCCGCATCGATGGGAACGGACTGTCGGGGAAAAATTAGGTTAAGAATTAGTATGTAAGTTAGTTTTAAGGTGGATCAAAAAACGTGAGCCCCATCACTTTTATTAGTCAGTTTAGTCCAGTCACGTATAATGTATATCATTATACTTGTTTATTCATTAAATAATTTATATAAAGTAACAAAACCTGTATATAATGTAGCGATGCTACAGGAAATACAAAAATAATTTGTAAATAGATTCGCCAGAGGATCTATAATTATGTATGATTATCTGTAAATTTGAAGGGGCTATGGAAAGGAAAAAAAATATCAAAAAGAACGTTGAGAAAATGATTATTCTGAATATTTTTGAACACATTCTATGCAATTTGTTAGGTATGATTTCCAAACCTTGTGAGTTAATTTATTACTTGCAGTAAAATAAAGTAATTTGTTTATTATAAATTTTTATAATTAATGTAAAAGTTAAATTCTGTTTACTTACATAGCATATATGAAAAAGTATCTAAAATATACAGGCTGATGCCGAATACCTATGAAGGAACAGACTAACCGTTTGAACACTTCTCCCTATATATTAGGTAGAACCAAAAGACTAATTTCAATATCTAATTAATGTTTGTTTAGATTTGCGGTCATGCTGTCATATCTGTAATTGTTTCCTATAATAGATTGTAATTTTCTAACGCATGTAGTATTCAAATACATATCTTACCCTACGTGTATATCCTGCTTCAGTGATATTGATTCATGGTTGCACCGTCTGCCCAAACAGCCAATCACTTAGATCAGGACAGATATCTCATTAACCCCAGTTGAATGGTCTGTGCTGTTGCATTGATGAACTTCCAGATGGGCGAAGCTGATACAGCAAGCAGAGGATCCGCCCTGTACACATCCCCCTCGGCAGCTTTCCACTGTATCCCGAGGGAACAGTCGTGGCCAGGGAACAATGCGACGGTTGGGGCTGCCGACTTGGGGGGGGGGGGGCACTACGGTTTGCCAAAGGTCTCTACCATTCCCGAACCCCACAGAGGGTTTGGTATCCTCATCAAATTATCCAACAGTACCTGTCGTCAAATTTTGTCACCTCATAATTTTTAACTCGTCACAAGTTTATATCAGTATTTTTCTTCAGAAAGTCTTTTAACCAAGACGTGATTGGTGAAATATTTCTCAATTTATAATAAGTATTTATTTGTCATGGATATATCATAACTTAGATATAAGACTTTAAAAAAAAGTAATATAGATATATTATATATACTTATGAAGATGTAAAAATCATGAGGTGTCGAACATAGAGGGCAGATAAAATAATTAAAAAAAAGTTGGTTTAAGTTAAGTTGAGAGAACAACAATTTATTAAGATAAAATTACAATCTGCCTTTTATTAGGCAATGAGTAATTGAGATAAATGCTCTCATTCATACCATATATTACAGTTCATCATTCACTCGCTCATTCATACAATATTTACAAACAGCCCAGAGGCCCCCCAAGTCCACATGGTTGTCACCTCCCTCGCATGCGAAGGAGGAAGCGGAGTCTTGGGGAGTCCCCCACGCCCCTACTTCAGCCGCGTCACTGGATAAGAGCCAGCGGAGGCTGACCAAGAGCGCGAGAGCCACAGTCGCTCAGGACATGATTGGAGAAACTGGCTATTGCCAGGACTCCCACTGTCACTTATTTATAGCAGGTCACGAGGCCACCGCCGTTTAAGTCTCCGAGGAGGATTATAGGGATGAGTGGTGCAGTGCAATGACTGTGCTCAGGAATTAGGGTGGTTGGATAGGTTACCATGGAATTTAATGAACTTGGAAGGGATGAGTTCAAGAATATAGGGTATATTCAGATCATTGTGAAGGGTTTTGTTGCTGACGTAATAAGGGGCATTTACTATTGTTCTTATGACTTTTGATTGAAAGGATTGGATGCGCTTGATGTTCGACTTTTTTGCTGTCCCCCATAGCTCTATTCGGTATGTCCAGATTGGCTTAAGTATAACCTTGTAAATTAAGTTAAGTTAAAAATAATATTTGTTTATTCGTTTCAGTCAAGCCAGGCAGTTGGTATGCGATTTATGTGTTATACTCAAATGGCGAATAATATGCAATAATGTATATGGAACAAGCTGAATAGCACTTGATAGATAGAGCAGTGGAGGGGGGTCCCCCTCTTCCATCAATCCAACAATCCTCTTCTATTAGTTTTCTGGATCCCCTAATTTTTATTTTTTTTTTTGTTTTTTTTTTTAAACAAGAACACCATGGCATAAAATCGAGCCAACAAAAAAATAATTATGAGTTTATAATTTAAGATTTAAGATTTATAATTTGTTTCAATGATTATTATGTTTGTCAAACAATATATTCTTCTTTATTTTATTTTTAAAAAAGTGTTTAAAGCATTTTTTTATGTTTCAAACTTCATTATTGTGTCAAAATTACAATCTGTCTTATTAGGTAATAAGTAATTGAGATAAATACTCTCATTCGTATCTTATTTACAATTCATCATTCACTCGCTCATTCATTTACAGACACCCCAGAGGCCTCCCAAACCCAAGGAAAGAGGAAGCGGAGTTAAAAGCATTTAAAAAAAGTAATTGTCTACATAATCTGTAACAAAATTAGTATGTTAAAATTTGTGAGCTAATAAAGGGAGAGGACATATTATTAAAATTATGATTTTAAAAGGGTAAGGATGGGGTTATTGATGGAAATAAGGTTAGAATCTTTTCTGTTCTCACAAGATTGATGGACGGGATTTGAATTATTTGAGGATTGGACAGATTTGAATTGGAGGAGGTTGTAAAGATAAGGGGGTTTTAAGTCATGAGTGATTCAAGAATATATTGGCCACGGCCAGAAAGTTACCACTATCCTAACCGTGTAGAGCGCTGCAAAATTCATCAGTCTCTAAGGATCCAGGGAATAAATCTTAGCAACAGATTCATCAGGCACTTTAACCTCAAGTTCTTCATAGAGGGCGCCATACACCACAAAACCCTTTAAAGGTGTAATTGCTAGTTGTGGGTTTAGATTAAGGGAATAGTGTCCAATTTTGACTTCCCAGAAGTTTTTTTATTCTGAGCATCTGAGAATGGGCGCATGAGTGGCTGATAGGAGAGGAAACGGTGGGAATGAGAAAGATGGAGGTTATTGACACAACTATAGTCAAATAAAGGTGAATAGATGAATAGGGGTTGAGGCGTTAGTAATGAGAAGAGATGACGGGACCGATTGAGCTCTTGAGATGCGCAATGATTTATTAATGTTATAAGGTAACGTTATTACTAGTCACGCGGACTGGATAGTCTCAATTAAGGTGACAGGAGTACAGACATTGCCGTCACTTTTAATAGCAGGCTTCCATTGACGTCTGAATACTAAATGACCATGACGTCGGGTGAAATTATTGAAGATACCTATTAACAATGTCTTGGACATTTCAAGTACAACCTGAGCGGCCTACAAGGTCCGCTATAATAACTATCTCATTGTAGACTCTGTAACACAGTAAAATTCAAAAGTATTATAAAAAACACACTTGATTCATTTAATTGACTAAGCTATATCGCCACCCTCGTAATAAATATTAGTTGTTATTGTGGTGTGAAGGATAGACACAAAGGAATGGCACAGAATAATATTAGCACACACACATGTTGCAGAGTTATTTAGCATGCTCATAAAACTAAGGCGTAATTAATTAAAAACATGTTTTCAATCTCTAGAGATGACAGCTGAACATAACACTGAAGTAGACTTCAAAGCCTACTCTTAGATTCACCCTTTAACTGCCCTTATGGGACTACCCTAGCCCTTAACGCTCGGTTCATTACAGTTTATCGGTCACGAGTGAATCAAGTTCTGTCATATTTCTCAGCTCTGGGCTTCGTCCCTAACTCTAAATGGCCCTGGCAAAGTTAACATCTTAATTGCCTGGCTGCTCAGTTTATGGGCTCGTAGCTCAGCCTTTTTGGCTCATTATGGTTGGCTCTCCTTTCTTTGAATAAGTTTGGCTTCCACTTTTTTATGATTTTGACCTTCGTGTCGATAATTTAGCCAATTAGCTTCGTCCGTTGTCATTTGGGGCCATGTCAAATTTGCTGGCTTTGGAGTTTTATGCTTTAAAAAATAAGTAATGAAGTAAAAAAAATAGTCATCACATTGCAGTTTTATTGGGCCCTTTGATAGGGTAGTAAATAAAATATATATTTTGGCATTATCGAGTAGTTTTTAGAGTATAGAAGATTACCTCTCCGGCGTCTGTTTGTCTAACTTTGTAAAACATGTTTATGTTATTTGCACATCAAAATTGTTTCATCCTCATATCATAGAAATCGACAGTATATATTTATCACCATCACATCAGCAATACATTAATGTTATTATATGTAGCATAAACGCTACCAACAACTGATCTTTCTGAGGTTAAACACAGTATAATTAATTTTCATAACCCTTTTTTCACAATGAATTCTTAAATTTGTATGTAGAAACACAAGTTCTCCACTAAAAATCCTTAAGATTGAGAAAAATAACTTTTAATCCTCTAAGAATGAGGTCATCCCGAAATTGAGATCGACTCATATACCCGGGTTAAGTTTTTAAACTTAATTCGGGACTAGAACCCGGAAGCTGAAATATCAAAAAAACAAAACAGAAAAAGTAAAAAAAAAACACTTTAAAACTTGTGTAACAGGTTCTACGACATACCGTGAAGAAATTAAAACAATGGGTCCCATCCCTATCCTTCTCAGCATATTTCCCTAGGGAAATAGCTGCAAACCCTATGTCAAGCTAAACGGCATCATCCACACTTCTAAAAAACTAGTACAACAACAAAAATGGCATCCTACTACTCAAAAACGCAATGGAACGTTTTAAGCAATTTTCGACAATTAAATTCTAACTTTTGCATCTATTAACGTTTTAAATGTTATTCATGGTTGTATAATTGTTATAGTCTGAGTGTGAAGCACGAGGACTGTTTAAAGGAGTTACCAATCATAAAAAAATTTTTGAAGAAAAACAATGATTGGTGTTATCCTGAATCATTCCATCTCTTCTGACACTTAATTGTATATAAATAAAATAAAAAGGCTTTTTATAGGCTGATCCGTGGATCAAATATTTTATTTGTATAATATTTCATCTCGAGCTGAAGAAAAACAAAGCTTGGATTTCACAAAGAAAAGATTTGTTTCGTTCAGAGATTTGTGAAATTCCTTTTGAAACGATTCAGACCGCTGACACCGACCGAGGATTACAGCCCATTATGCCGGCTCGATAAACGGCATTTATCCTTCATTCAGGGAAAGCTTAATCTGTGAGGTCTTCGACCCCGTTATGGCTGCCCTCATACCCTTAGGCGATCTACTTTTGCAATGGCCCTTCGGCCGATATTCCACCCTGTTGGAAGGGACCCATGGTCCACCAATTAGAAAAAAAGCAAATATCCAACTATACGAAAATGTTTGCTTTATGTTAATAAAATAGTCCTTCACCCAACGCAGGTAAGAAAGTATTTATTTTTAAGTAATTTATTAGTGTTTGTAAATATGGCATGAATGAGAACATTTATCACAATTACTTATTACCTAATAAGGCAGATTATAATTTTAGCATAATAAAGATTTAAAAAGTAAGTATAAAGTATAATTTATTACTGAACCTTCATTATTTTTCACTGCGTCGCTTTTAGCTTATAACATAATCAAACATGCACTGAAACTATTTTATTATTATTTAGGGTAAAGCTGGAGAAGATACTCCTTTTTATTGACAATTTTCACAATTTAGTCTTTTCAATAAAAAGAAAGTATCCCCCAAAATATCTTTTATTTTTGACATTTTGCCTATTTTGGAAACTTCAGGGCAACAATTCAAACCAAAAACATAAAAGTAAAAGCATAGAAAAATATTACGTAAAAAAACATTAAAATGATAAATAATAAGATAGGGAACAATCTAAAGAAATTAAAAGGCACATCTGTGAATGATTTATCTGAGTACTCTTAAATTTTTATTCAGTGTTATGTACTGGATTAGTAATATTTCTGTAAAAAAAATTGCAGTGAACCAATATGTATATATTATATGGATCCATTATACATATTGTTCGCTGTGCCATATTATACTATAGAGCATATCGTGTTATACCTTTCCGGGTGCTGACAAGATAGTGAACGCTGTCACCTGGTGACAAATCGGGAAACTACTCGTCGGTCCGCTGACTTATTAACACAAAAAAAGGGGCTAAGTCCGTTGTGCCCCCAGATTATATGAATATGTTTTTTTTTCTTCCATGAAATTTGAAAAGAGGAATGGGTGAAAAATAAAATAACATGGAATTTATAAGGATTGAAAGGGATCCTTTTACCAGGAAGGATCTATTTGAAGGTAGGGTGAAGGAATTGAGGAGTGTGGTAGACCTATAGATATCTCGGTACAGTGGTGAGAGTTCACTGAAGGTTGAGCCTAGAGTCTGTTTAGGCATGCAGTTCTGACTAGTTCACGGTTGGGTAGCGTTTAGTGGTGTCCCCGTCAGGGTTTGTTGATTGGCCAAGGGCTATAATGTCCACGATCTTGTCTGCTTTCCCAGACCTACTGAGTTGCCATCTAGCTGGTAGCAGTGGGGGTTGCAGATCACGGAAGAGAGGATTCTGGCACTGCCTTATCGAGTTTCTTCTTATGGCTTCCGTGATGGTGGGGGCCTCGACCTTTTTATAGATGCCGGGTGCCTTCATCTCTCGGCAAGGGGTGTGCCACATTGCCAAGCGCAGAATCTTGTTCTGGAACTCCTGTAGCTGATTTATGGTACTGGTGTGGAGAAACCGGTACTGGCCTCAGGGCACTCTACGAGCAGTCTCAGCCTCAGGGATATAGCCGGGCTGGAGATGAGGGGCCGGAGAGAATAGTCAGTCTTACGTACTCTTTTCAGTTTCTTCTGTAGATGCATGCCAAATGTCACGTGCCTGCCTGGATTGATTCTAGGTTGCATATGTTATTGGCGAGATTGCAGTCAGTTCTGTCTATGTTGAAACTTGTTGGGAGCTTTATTTTCCCGTGGTGGAACGAGAAAACGATCCCTTGTGTCTTGGCCGAGTTCACCGGGATGCTGATGGCTCATAGCCTGTCTGTGATTACCTCTGCAGCCTTTAGTGCTTTCGCTGGGTTGAGGCTGGTGCTGTAGCTCTATTGTCGTTCGCATACGCCGCTACCTCTTATTTAGGGTATGATGCTCTTACTATGAGCACGGTATATATGTTAAAGAGTAGGGGCCCCAGTACCGACCCTTGAGGTACCCCAATGATCTTTTGGTGTTAGAGCTTGTTCCTATTCGCACAGAAAAAATTCTGCCTGCGAGATAGAAAGGCATTATGTCATGCAGGTGTACCTGTAATTCATGCTCGCTCAGACGTCGTAGCAGTATATGATGATCTACAGATTCAAAGGCTTTAGAGCAATCGAGGGAGATCATTGAAGTGACTCTGTTGCTCCGCATGTTCGTTGCAGCGTTCTGCAGGAGTTTAACCAAATTGCAGTTTGTACTGAGGCCTTTAATGAAGCCGGTCTTTTGAGGTGGGATGATCTCTTGAGTATCGCAGTATTCGGTGAGATGTTTGTAGACGATCGTCTCGTAGAACTTCGACAGTTGAGTCAGCAAGCTGATAGGCCGGTAGTGAACTGGCTCGTATCCGCTCTTTGCCGGCTTTAGCAGTGGGATGACAATTATATTTACTATGTGAGATATTACCTTACGTGGTAGCTGCTTCAGAATAATGCTTGATGTCATTATCACCTGGTGATTTATTGCCTCTAGTACGACGAATGCACGCTGTAACCTGGTGGTAGGAGATATAAATGTCGTTCGGGCGCAGCGATTGCACGCTGTTTCTGAGCCCTCTCATTTGATTGGCCAGTATTTCAGCCTGCTCAACGATGGGTATAAACTGCCCGTTGTTTGCCAGCCTGACTGCCCGATTAGTCTGCTACCACAGATGGGGAAAATCTTTGAGAAAATTCTTTTGAATTATCTCAAAGACTACTGCTCGGAAAACGACATCATTCCGCTAGAGCAGACTGGATTCCAATCCAGCACCCGCTCTGAAGAAATGAAGGTACAGTAAGAGGCTAGCCATAATATGAATAGAATTATAGCCACAGCTATTAAATCCCTACATTGCACCCAAGCATTCGACTCGGTGTCTCACGGGACACTGTGTCAAATGCTCTGTGACCGGGAATGCCCGGAGCAACTCTATTCAATTCTGGTTAGCTTCCTGAAAAACAGATCGTTGTGGGTGCGGGTGGGTGATAGCTTCTCCGAAGCTGTGCCACTGACCTGTGGAGTACCCCAAGGAGCCGTCTTATCCCCTGTACTATTCATCGTATACACGTCTGAGATTGTCGGAGCCCGGTTCAAAAATACCACAGTTACTGCTTTCGCGGATGACATAGCGGTGTACGGTAGCAGCATGAGTGCCAAGGTAGCTCTAAAACAGGCTGAAGTAGCCTGTAACCAGATCAGTGAGAGATTGGGGAGACTCAATATCTCTGTAAATGCGGGTAAGACTGACTGTGTAATTTCCTCTTTCCAAAAGGGAAAAAGCCCGCTCCCTACTAGCTACATAGTAGGAATGGAGAAAAATTCACCAGCCAACGACTTAGTATATCTGGGAGTTAAAATGGACAGACATCTCCTCTTTAGTAACCATTTTACGAAGAAGTTGAAGCTAAGTCGCACGAAGTCTTACCGGCTTGCGCACTTATTGACTTCCCCCAATCTATCACTGCGTCTTAAGCTATTGATATAAAAGAGCATACTAAGGCCTACTCTGCTGTATGGTGCACCGCTATTTCGTTATCTGACGTATACGAGAGTTAAGAAACTCCAACAATTCAAAAACGGTATACTGATGAAAGTGGTCAGAGGTACTTCATTCGAGCAGCGAAGAAACAGTGAGCTGCATGAGATATTTGTGTTGCCTACGGTGGATGAATTCATCCAACGTAGACATATCAAATTTTTCGACACATTATAGTATTTGACAAACCCGGTGTTTAACACTATAACCCCCGCTCCGTTCCCCCATCGATGGCAGGACGCTGTCGCGGCTGGACGCTTTAGTATTAGGTTCTTGGTATAGGTTTTAGTTTGTTTTGTTTTGTTTTGGTTTAGTGTTTAGTATTTGGTGTCGGTGACAAGTCGAAAGTGAGCCTCATCACTTAGTGTTGAATATGAGACTATGAACTTAACAACAACAAAATTTATTATATTATGCACTCCTCCAAATGCATGTAAATGCAGGAAGAGGAAAAATCTGTAAAATTAATTATTTTATTCATTATATTATTTTTTGAGGGTCTGAAAAAAAAAAAAAAAAAAAAAAAAAAAAAAAAAGCCTGACTGTACTTCTCGTCGTTAGTGGTCTTCACTAGCCACCAGAAGCCTTTGTAGTCACTGTGCAGACTGCGGAGACGGTCACCCCATATAGAGCTCTTCCAAGGGGTCTTCAAAGATGTGATTTGGGCTGTGAGCGCGTTTATCACCGGTCACAGATGTTCTTCATGCGAAACGACCTATTCTTGATATTTTTACGTTGCCATATCAGTTGCAGGATGTGTTCCGGTGGCATCCTCAGTGAAGTCGGTTTCCCAAACTTTGGTTAGGGAAGAATAGTCGGGCCGAAATGAATGTTTTTTAAGAGCTACTTAAAGGTGAAATGAGCACTCCTGTAAGGCACCTATATAAGTACCGAATTCAATTACTGATGCTTCATCAACATTTAAGCCAGATCAACAGGTTTTTAACGATCTCTTACTTACTCCAGCATCCATCAGATCCTTATGAAAGTTCAACACATATCTTCAACCATTTATCTACTCAATATTCTAAATTAATACATAAATAATAAATCGATAGCAGTTTTAATGACTTATTTTAATCCTATTTCACGTAACAAAACAGAACATTTTACCTATTGCTATTCAGTTAGGACGTCGAGCTCTTCTAGTTCAGACCCTATTCAAAATTATTCGTGATTCTAAAACTGCCATGGACGTGGATACAAGTTTGCTTACATATATCCCAAAATTGTTTAATAATCAAAATATGTGCACAAGTTGATGTTAAATGCACGTTTAATCTTTCAGTTTATCTGAATAAATTAATTGATGCCAGATTTAGAGATGGCAGAAAGGCATGCGAGACGATCGCTTTGAAAGTAAATCTTGTTCCTTTTGACTCATATATTACATTAGCAAACACAGATTTTTTTGGGAAAATGTTAAGATTAATTATATATAATTATAGATCCTCAGGCGAATCTATTTACAAATTATTTTTGTATTTCCTGTAGCATCGCTACATTATATACAGGTTTTGTTATTTTTTAAAAATTATATAATGAATAACCAAGTATAATGATATACATTACGTGACTGGACTAAAATGACTAATAAAGGTGTAGCGACCACTAACTACATAAGATAAATCACCCTATTATAATATTATATTATTGTATTATAAACAAATATAAATCATTGTGAATGTGTTAAGCAATAAAAGGCGGAAGACAACTAATTCACACGAGAAAGGGTCACCACCTGGCAGTCATAAACAGTCATAAACTTAACAACCCTTTAGGGGGCCTCTCTACCTTCAGGGCTTGTCCCCGGGTTGGGTAAGGAGGCGGCGGTCACGTTTCTGACTACCGGTCACGTTCCTCGCCCTAGGTGTGCGAGTAAACCGCCGCTGGATCAGACCCTTTCCGCCTCCCATCAGGAAGTAGAGAGGGTACTTAAGACAGGGCTACTGGCCCTTTTAGTAAGTCTCTCTCGCGACTCTCCCGTGGCCTTTACTCGTGACGCTTGCTTGGTTTCTGCTCGAACTCTGAAAACTTGACTAATTCTTTATGAAACCTGTGTACCTCTTCTCTTGAACATAGCGCATTGTCGGGGCACATACCTATCATAAATGGAGTCAGATAGTAACCCCGTCATAGAACGATTGTCCATGTTATAAACTCGAACAATCCGCACTTGTCACAGGGCTAGGGTGATCAGGCACCTCCCTAGTGACGACCCGACAAAAGGTGATGGGGCTCACCTTTTTGATCAACCTTAAAACTAACTTACATACTAATTCTTAACCTAATTTTTCCCCGACAGTCTGTTGCCATCGATGCGGGGGGGGTGGTGTGGCCCTAGTGTTAAACAGTGGGTTTGTCAGGTGCTGCAACGAGTCAAAAAACTTAATGAGTCTCCGGCGGATGTATGGCAGAAGTATTTACATAAAAAATTAGAATTGATTTTCAAAGAAATATAGGTTTATATATTCTTCGGGATAAATGTTATTTACTAATGGTAGTTTTATATAGGTAGCCTTTTTTGAAGATTTTTCATTTTCACTTCAAGCTGCCACAAAATGTGTAAGATTAATCCTCGTAGATACCCATCTGTCAGGTAAGGAACACTTACTTAACACCAAAGAAGTGCCCCGCTTTTGAATATATCCTGGTCCCTAGGGGAATACAAATGCGTCACTCACGGGATTTGCATTATCTTCGAATTTCCTCAAGACCTTACACAGGAGGAGAACCTGTTTACATTTTAAATTAATAGGGTTGGTTATCGACTCGGCAAGCAACGTGCTCCTGAAATATGGTAGTTGTTGCTGTTATCGTTTTTCAACATCATCCCAGGTTGTAGTTAAAGTTAGATAGTTTTATGATGTGTTTACATGATGTGTAAACAATTAAATTTAGGTGGATATAGAAGTTAAAAAAAAAATGCTAAGACATCCTTTAAAAATATTCACTTTCAATAGTAAAAAAAAACAACTTTAAACCGTGATGTTATCTTTTACTGAAAATACAAAATATTTGATGCTTTTTGTATTTAAAGAAAAGTGAGTGATGTAAGCATTTAATAATTTTTAACATTAGGCTAATACATATTTTAACTTTTAAGGTTTCTTTGTTGAAGTTTTAAACTGTTTATTTTTTTAACTTTTGTTGTGATTTTGATGAGAATGAATTTTGGTATTTTAATCTACTGAACCTTCAAAAATTTAATCATATATGTTATATATGTTTTTATTTTTTTTTTTTTTCTTAGCTCTCTAATTATAAGATTAAGGATGAGGGAAAAATAAAAGAATATTTGGGTTGAGCGGATCATTGTACTAGGAGTACCTGCTTGAAGGTGGTGTGAGGGAATTAAGGAGTGTGGGAAGCCTTGGTAGAGGTTGATTGTTGCGATACAGTGATGAGAGCCCACTGGTGGCTGGGCCTTGAGTCTCTCTAGGCATGTAGTGCAGTCTTATTTAGTTGGATAGCAGTGATAGGTGCCCGTTAGAGGCTTGATGTTGGTGGTGCCGTGATGTCCACCAATTGGTCTGTTTTACCAGATCTTGAGAGTTGCCATCTTGCCGGTAGTGGTGGTGGTGTCATGTCTCGGAATAGAGGGTTTTGGCTATGTTTCATCGAGTCAAAGAACTTGATTTGTCTTCTTTGGATGAGTTCGATGATGGTGGGGACCTCGAACTTTTCGTGGATGTCGGGAGCCTTCATATCACAAAAAGGGGTATGCCATAGTGCCGTGCGCAGGATCTTGTTCTGAAAGCTCTGGAGTCGAGTTATTGTGCTGGTGTGTAGGAATCGGAAGATTATTCAATTGAAACTTGTTTATTATGATAAAACTAAAATTTTCCTTATCGAGAAATAAGTAATTGTAATATACTTTCTCATTCAAACCACATTTACAATTTTCATTCATTCATACAATAATTACAAACAGCCCAGAGACCTCCCGAACCTACATGGTTGTCCCCTCCCACGCATGCGAAAGAGGAAGCGGAGTCTTGGGAAGCCCCCAACACTCCTCTGAAAACCACTTGGATACGAGCCATTGGAGGCTGATCTTGAGCGCGAGAGCCACTGACGCTCAGGGCATGTTTGGAGAAACTGCCATCGCCGGGACTCCCATTGTTACGAATTTATAGCATGTCACGAGGCCAATCCCGCTTTAGTCTCTGAGGAGTATTACAGGGATGTGTGGCACAGTATAATAACTGCGCTAGGGGATTAGGGTGACTGGATAAGTTTGGATGAAATTTCATGAACTTGGAAAATTTTATATTAATAAACGTTACAGTTCGTTTTCATGGCGATGTAGGTTTATATATTCTACGGGGTAAATTTTATTTAATAATAGTAGTTTTATAGCGAAAGCGCTAGAAGTATTAGAAATAAAAAAACTGTCCAGATAGAAGTTGAGTTATTTAATTATACATTTTCTTCATGTATATGTATATTCTAAATCCTTACGTTATTCTTCAGTAATAACCACCCTAATTACGTTAACCCGCTAAATAATAATTATAATTGCACGTTTTATTGAGTTTTATCAGAAGCTACGTTAAGGGAAGTGCCATGCTATAGTTTGTAAGCGGTGATTACTAGTAACACACCATGTCCACTACCTCGCACGTGCACAAAGCTCACGAACAAGCACAGAGATACTTTAATTAAATAAATTGCTCTCCCCTTGTCGAGGGAGCATAATGTACTCTTCATTTTGTTGTCGTCGGCCCCAGGCTGTTATTTATTAGTGGGAGCATGCTCTGCCAATTCATTGCTAGACTCAGGGAGGCAATAATCTCCTTACAGCGGGAAGCACCAACCAAATTTATTCACGACCAGCTCGCTATGAAATTAATTTGTATTCTCAATAGGAATGAATTTTTTAACAATATAATACTAAACGTTCCTGTCATCCCTTCGTCTATGCCCGCGTTGAATACGTACTCAGTCTGTACCATTGGGAAGTAGACTGCATGATATTGATATTGTTAACACCGTCGTTCTCAAGACATTGTAATTATTTAAGTTATATTTTATTCTTTTAACTAAATTGTTTATTATCCTGTCAAGTAAGAAGCTAACTTATATTAATACATCAATAAAAGTATTCAAGTCATTAATTAGGTTAATAATATATATACATAGGAATTAAAGCTATTCATGCACTTCATTTGGTGAGAAAATGAAGTTCAATTTTCCAATTTCTTTTATGTCATAAAGAATCAATCATTGGTGGTCGGCCCAAGGTGTGAGATGAATAGCTTAAATGAACTGAGATATAAATTTCCTTTGCTGGTCAGTAATTTTTTTTAACTTCTTTCTCTACTTACTCGTCTTGGAAATAAGGAATAAAAAATGAAGTAAAGTTATGTCTAATATTTAGTAAAAAAAGCAGCTGAATTTAAAAAAAAATAAAATTATGGATTGTGCCAGGCTTTATGCCATTTTCCAATGAACGAAAAAAAAGATAAAAACTACATGACCAGTTAATTAAATTGCTCTTTCTAATTTATTATAATTACTATTTGGCAATTATGAGCCAACAGCGTTTCTGTATTAGCCCCACAAGCCACCTTGGCCCTTTGTGCTGATTGCTTAGTAGCAACCAACCCTCCTCCATTGTAATATCCCAGTACAACCCTGTCAAAACAGAAATTGCTCCCCTATACGACCCCTCCTAAGATGTGTTCCATTGGGAGAAGGCGAGGGGGTGAGTGGAATCGGATCTAGGGCCCATTCTGCCCGAAGCCGACGCTGGCCGCAATATGTCTGGCCGACAAAGGCAGATCTGTAGAGCAAACAGCCGGCAATCCGCTTAGCATGATTGCACTGAAGATTATCCTTTCCGAGCGACTCCTATTCAAATCTAGATCGGGTCACGCCAGGGTGTGTGAATGGGAGTGGATGGGCTGTTAGAGGACTGAGTCAACTCTTACAACAGCCGAAGAATACATTATAGCGAATAAAGACTTTGATATTTACAACGTTTATGTATAACAGGAAAATTTATGGTCACAGCAATTTTGACTCATATTCCACGAATTAACTACTAATGCTCAGGAGTGATATGAAAATATAAATATTTTTTAATTGTGAAATTTTGAGTGTTGAAGTTCAGCTGGAAAGGCTCCTGACTATATAAAGTATTAGGGCCCCAGGCTAGAGTATCGATCTTACCAGAAATTTTTTCTTAGAGTGTTAATTATTATTATGTTCCTAAATTACCTTTACCCTATGCCGCAAGTCCTGTCCACTAGTTTTTTTAATTCCATTCCTCTTCCTGTGTGCGAGACGGTATTTAGGCTTCCGTCTCGACAAAAAGCTCACATGGAACCCACACACAAGAACTAAATAGACGCTTTCGAAGGGCATCCCATCTTTCAACAGAAAATAAATTACTAATCTACAAAGTTATACCTAAGCCAATCTAGACATATGGAATAGAGCTATGGAGGTAAGCAAAACAGTCGACCTTCAAGCATATCCAATCCTTTTAATCAAAACTCCTGAGAACAGTATTAAATGCCGTCAGCAACAAAGCCCTTCATAACGATCTTAACATTCTTGATTTAATACATTGCTGAACTCATCGCTTTCAAGCTAATGAAATTCCATAGGAACCTATCCAACCACCCTAATGTCCTAGGACAGTAATTACACACCACCACACATCTATATAATCCTCCTCGGAGACTAATGGGGTGGTGACCTACTGAGCTTCTATAAATACGTGGGAGTGGGAGTCCAGGCAATGGTCAGTTTCTCCTATCATATCCTGAGCGTATATGGCTCTAACGCTCTTGGTCAGCCTCCACTGGCTTTTATCCAGTGACGCGGCTGAAGGAGAAGCGTGGGAGACTTCCCAAGACTTTGCTTCCTCTTTCGCATTCGAGGGAGGTGATAACCATGTGGATTTCGGAGGTCTCTGGGTGGTTTGTAAATACGCTATGAATGAAACTTTTAAATATGGTATAAATAAGAACATTTATCACAATTACTTATTGCCCAATAAGGCAGATTGTCATTCTATCACAATAAATATGTTTCTATATAATTAATAATAAATTATTGATAATCGTATAATAACGTATAGCGCTAAACAAAGGAAAAAAAATTAAATAAAAATCCTAAAGAATGCTATACAAATGTGAAAATGAATCCTTTAATACTAATATTTCCCGGTTGATCACAGGTAACTTGATCAAGATCCGGACTGAATGCTCTTAATCCACGGTGTGGAACAAGGGCTCGATATCGAACAAAGAGCATTGGAGAGACTTAGCTGATTGGACAGATTAGTCTGTAAAAGCTCCGGATCCAAGCAGGGACAATAGGTGTCCCTGTCATTGGCAAATCAAACAGCCTTCTAACTACTAGGATTGGGACAAAGCTGCCCACGTGCCCATGCACAATCCTTTATGTCATCTCGACCGTCCAATCGGCTAATTGATATTCTCGGAAAAAAGAACAGTTTTCAATTAAGATATTATATCTAATAGAGATATTATTATTTAACAAATAAAATACATGATTGGATTATGTAGTGACATTATGTAGTGATGTATGACATTATGTAGTGACATAGTTGACACACAAACATTGAAAATTTCTCAAAAACACTTTAGTATCTTTCGACAAAAATCATTTTGATTAAAAAGGAATCACATGTGTAGCGAAGAGCTAAATATATGTAAATTACCCTACACTCTGGTTCATAATGTATTATTATAGAAATGCAAATCGGTGTAACTTCTGGTAATAAATCATAGAGGGATCGACAGAGATAAACAAGTAACATCGAGGGTACGGCAATAAAACCTAGGGTAGGTCACACCGCCCCTTAGAATAGACCTTCAGTCACGTTCCCGTGGTCATAAAATCATGCAGTTTATATATTATATATTATTGATATATTATAAAATCATAAAACAGTTTAGTCACGTAACTCGGGAGGTGGTACATCATAAATCGGGATAATAAAACAGACCACCTGCAGACAGACTCCGCCTTCCACGAGGGAGGGGGGTACAATATGTATATCGGTAAGTTTTGCCCTGAAGAAGCACTCTGTTTCTTAGCCCCTACAGCCGCTTACTAGTCGCGATACGACCAGGGCCTCGGGGCCCTGAGAGTAAGCCCACTCAGCCTTCCGCTAGTTTACTCTCTCTATGTCTACTACCTCTACGACGGCACTTTGCCTCACAGCCTCTAGCAGACCTCAGACGACTTGTACCTATTACGCTGCCGATCTCTCGCCCGAACTCTGAAAACTGGTCTTATTCTTTATGAACCTCTCAACCTCATCCAACCTCATCCAACACATCCCTAACAATAAATGGAGTCAGATATTAACGCCTACATGGAACATGGTCCATGTTATTAACTACAACAATCCGCACTTGTCACCAGGGCTAGAGTGATCAGGCACTCCCCTAGTTACCCCCCCCCCCCCCCGACAATTGTTGACCTCCGTCACAAACAGTTGAACAGTCAAAGACAGCATACAAGTTTTTGGAATTATATTTTAGTTATGGAAGCTGTTTCAAAACAACCGTTTATATCATTTATTTTAAATGAATTATAAAAGTTTTCACATAAGAAATTATAAAGCATTTATTAAATAAAAAGATTACTGCCAATGGAATAATTTTAAAACAGCTTTATTGTCTTTTCACAACTGATAATTTCAGCTTTGTTGAAAATTCGCTTTCGACATCTCTAAGCGATCTCCAATCGGTTATGTGGGATATTTAACTCATCTAAAACGCTAGTATCTTTTTATCTTTTAACCGGGCATATAAATTTATTGTATTTATTATAATTTTTGGTATATCGACCACTTGTAATATCTTCTTTGTTGAAAAAACGTGACTCCAGGCAGTGAGGAGCTTGGATGTAGCCCGGTTAAAAGATACTAGCTTTAGTTTGGTTAAGTACTTGTTTTAGATGAGTTAAATATCCTACATAACCAATTGGAGATAGCTTAAAGCTGTCGAAAGCGAATTTTCAATAAAGATGAAATTTTCAGTTGTGAAAAGGCAATAAAGCTGTTTTATAATTATTCCATTGGAAGTAATCTGTTTATATAATAAATATTTTATAATTTCTTATGATAAAACTAATCATTTTGTGAAAACAATTATACAGTTGGCACCGGTTTTGGAAGGGTGTAGTCAAATAACAAATTTGCTGTCTCTACAACATTAGTTTGTCGATAAAAAAGCATTTTCGACAACTCTAAGCTGTCATATTCAATTACCAATTGACGGTATGAAAAATTTACATGCAAAAGTACAACGCTTAAAAGAGGTCGATTACTTGCACTGACTTCACTTTATGACGTCGTAGAGCTTAGATATGTCGGAAATGATTTTGAATAACCTATGCTTTGGAGAGAAAGAAGGTTTGGTTATTTGATGAACAATTTATGTGTAAAGGTTGTTATGAAAAATAAAAATTTCTTATTATGTTAGTTTATATTATTATGTTCTTTATAATTACGTTCTTTGAATAGATATGATAATTTTATTTTTTATTCTTTTACTTTAAATTTATTTTATTAACTATTTATTATTAGGTTCTATTAACAAAAATAATTCTGGCAAAAAGATGAATTTAATTTTACAAACATAAAAAATAAACTTATATTAATTTTATAAATACTTGTCTATTAATTCGATTCCTTTTCTTCTTCAATGGTCTTCTTTTTATTCAAATTTATAATTCTTCTCTTCGTGCTATTTCTCTTCCGTTCCACTTCAGGTCAATAACCACTAACCAACAAAGTTTATAAGTTTTTCTTACTTACAATCTCAAGCTAATAATATGTATTACGGGCTTTTTATTTCATCACTGAATTCAGATACATATATCAGGCTGATTCCAAAAACTAGAGTGAATATAATGCTCTGTGTGTTTTCTCAGAACCACAACAACAACTCATTATAACTGGCTAAAAAAACTAGAGAGTAATTTTGTGTGTCTATCCTGATACAACCACAACTATACTGTCCTTTGTTTTTTTCATACACTCTCACTTGTTTTTATTTTGCCTTCTTGATAAGTTGGATTAAATATTATATACAAACTCCACAATATCTAATATCACAACAATATATATACTTAAAAAATACGAATGAAGTTAAAAGACAATTTGTTAAAAAAAAACATTTTAATTATAAAATTGTTAGATAAATCAGGTTATTAACACTTCATGTAGAGGTAAGATCTCCCCAAAGGTTATTGCTAAAGTAGGCGTTACTTCTCAACCTTAAATAAATGAGGCTAACTCGACCGAACCCATCGCCTAATGAAAAACTACTTGCGTTAGCCAGGGATCTAACACAGGCCTCTTCAATTGGAATTCAGAACGTAATTGGTTAAGGGGGGGATTTTTATGTTATGTGAATATTTTTATAAGTATTTAATAAGTAATGTACAATTTGATTGTTTTAAATATGTAGACAGGATAATGCTATTTCGAACTAATATTTATACTAAAGCAATTTGAGGACTGTTGTTTTAATTCCTTACTTTTTCAAATTTTTTTTATTTGTTAGCAGTCGAATAAATTTTACCGAACTCGTAAATGAAATTTAATCTTTTTAATTGATCATACAGTTTGGTAAAGCTGCTGATACGTGTTGTATTTTCTTCTAAGGGTGTTGTCCCTGTGCTATCCTAACCCCCTCGGTTTTTCTGAGAGAGCCCATCCACTCAGGCGGTCACTAATCCACTACCCTAAGCCGTTCCACTAAGTGCGGACGATCCTGGCCCTACCCAGGGAACCAGCCCACGCATATAACTCTCCAGCCCTTTGGCATATTTAATAATCGTCCATTAGCGAGGGTGGCCCTGCTCTAGTTGGAGGTGATGTATCCAGTGGGATGAAACGGAATTATTCAGCCTGGAAACGGAACAGTATGAGTAGGTTTGGTGTTTTGTAGGTTCTACAATATAGCAGTTGTTCAGGCACAATTCCTTAGCCATAATATGGGTCGTTGACTTCACATTTGGTGGAGTATATTTTATACTGTACTTTTTTTTTTACATACCTTTACTAGAACTCCATATATTAGATACAGACATGATGATTTGGTTCTACAAACAAATGACTACTTAAAGCACAATAAACGAATACTGATTTTAGGAGGCTGTATATTAGATATTAGTGTATTCACATATAATTTACTTGTAAAATAAACACATTATACTAAGAGTTCTCCATAAAGGTAATGCTAAAATTAAAATATTGAGTAATGTGACAATAAATAAACAACTATTAACTAAAAAAATAAAATAAGAACACTGCAGAAATAAATGCGAAATAAGTCTACAATATACCTACAGATTGTTAAGAACTTCTTTGTCCTTGCATGTTCTATCCACATAGATGGCAAATGTTAGCCAGTCGGTGATCTGCAGAGATTGCTTCTTTGTATGATGGCTCACAACAACTGAGTTCATCAACGGCTAACCGTACACTTTCCACTAACTTTAATAACTCTGAATAATGATATTACATTATGATTTTGACTCTGCGTGAGTAGTGTGGAGAAGGGAGGACAAATCATTCCACAAAACAACACTTTCTAGCTGATGACACATAAAATTGACATACTTCATACAAAATATCATAGTTTAAATTCACGGCGTCTCCTGAACATAATCATATTTAAAATTTTTAAATTAGACTACAATATGGTACTAAATTATAAGCAATGCATATAAAACCATTTACAAAAGTATAATAAAAAAATTAAATTTTAGAAAATTAACTAAAAAACCAAACAGGAGAAAACGACTTATTTAACGTATAACCGTATTTTTTTTAAATATTAGTTCATGAGGCTAAACACGCGTTTAACTTTTTAAGGTGGTCATTGATTAAACTCTGCTTCCAACATGCATTGTGCCACCTTTCAAAATGACTGTTTTTGTCAAATTGGCCAGTCCAGTAGCCTATAATGAAATAGTAAGGGGTAGAATAGATGATCTGTACTGTGTTCACTTTCTGTATCTTTTGTTACCAATCAGGTTAAACTTGTACGAGTTTAACAAAAACTTTTTCTACTTTCTCCACTTAGAAGTTTTTTCAATTTGTAAATTGGATATTGTACGTTTTGTCTATGTTCTATCGATGGTCAGTATATCTGTACAAATGGCATCCATAGAGAGAGAGAGAGAGAGAAAGAGAGAGAGAGAGAGAGAGAGAGAGAGAGAGAGAGAGAGAGAGAGAGAGAGAGAGAGAGAGAGAGAGAGAGAGAAGTGATTATTTACGACTTTAGTCATACAGGTCAAAACCTTGGGGTGTCTATTAGAAAAGCTACGATAAAAAAAATAACCAGCGACATGTTTAAACCAGGATGTGTGATTCAGCAAACCAGTGAAGTCAGCAATTTTCTTCCTTGTGGACCGGCTGGAAAAAATTAGAGGTACAAGGGTACTATGAAAAAAAAACCTTATAGCCAGGAAGTGAAACCATGCATGCCCAGCCAATATGGACCTTTTCATAAAAAAAGGTAGGGAGATGCGGGCGCACCCTTAAAATTCCTTCTATACGACTCCCCTGAGGTAAAAGTGGTGGGGAACTGTTTCACCTATGAATCATAGGTAAGTTCAGTTCATAGCTCAGAATCAGAATATCAAGGTATCTCAGTGACAGTTCAACCTGAGTTCGGCTGAGTATTGGACAAGTTAAGGCTAGTTCGTATCAGTCTGAACCATACCCGAAACTACTATTCTCTCTCTCAGTATCTCAGAAGGTCAAAGGCTTGCCCGGATCAGCTGTCAGGGAAGCGTTCTGCAAGAATTCAGTCAATCGTACAGCTCAATGCAATTCATATCCAAATCAAACCGAATTGATTTAATTTTAATATCCATTTGTATGTAATTAATGTATGTAATATTAGATGAATTAATGTAAATAGTAATATATACGTGAATTAGTCCGGATCTGTCTGACTAATCACGGCTTTTACCGAGTAAGACTTTTCCGCCTTCAATTTTATTAAAAAAACTATGGCTTCAAGAAAGGTTTCTCAGCTCGGATCCGGCAATAGCGTAAAGGACATAGCAACAAAGTTGTGGACAGCAGCCTGCCCAGCATATAGAAAAAATGCAAGGCTATAAACCAATCTGTAGGTTTATACAGCGTGCGATAAAAGAATCTGTCTAACCAGAAATATCAGATGCTACGTGAACTTTAAAGAAATAGAATGGGAATAAAAAATAAATGCGATGCTTCAAGATAGGAGAAAGAGAACTAGTAAAACTGCATATAAAACTCATGACTTATTTAGCGCAGACTTCTTCCTTGTGCTCACTTGCTAGTGTCCATCATTGAAACGGTCTCCTCGACTCTATCTCTGCTCCTCTCGCAGAGCAGTCATCGGTTATTTTCCGGCCGTCCTTATGTTTCCGTTGGTCAGTCACCTGCAGATCCCCACCGACAACATCGCAAATGCCAGCGTTGGATGTAAATAATATTTGAGCACTTTTTGATTAATATACACTTAAGTGAAAAATTGTTCTAATAATTTGTTAACATTTTAATTACAAAAAATAATTACACTAAAAAAATATGTATAGCAAGTATGTAGCATAAAGATGTATTGTATATCATTAAACCAGGCAATCCTCCTGGCATATAATGAATGTTATTTATTTACATTGTTATTTACGTGTAAATATATAACAAACTCATGATAATATGAGAAAAAAAAGTCGACCGACTCTATAATTATCCACTTTCTAGGCATTGAAAATCCTGTATACGGTGGTTAAAAGAAATGAATAAAAAAATACAGTGTATTGTTTAGTAAGCTGTGTCGCCATAATTTAACATAGTTAGACATTATTGCTAATAAATTATTTATTTGGTTGTTAATATGCAACGCATCTAATCTACTAAAAAAAATACCATCATGACTCTTGGCCAGAAACAAAACTGAGGAGGCAAAGATGTAAGTATTACAACGAGGGTCAGCCGTTTCAAAGGTCTCAAACCACAATGTGACTGTTACTCTCCCAATACTGTCACCCACCCCATAAAATAAAACCTACAGTCTAACTTGTACTGAGATTGTTCTCACGTGATCAGCACGTGTTGGTTGATCAGGGTCTGAATTTACTCTGGCCTTTGCGTGGTATATCGTGTTTTTTTAGCGCATAACCCCACATTCAAAAATGGTGTACCTAAAAAGTCGAAGGGTAACACCTTGGCACTTAGCAGTGCATAAACATTCTACACAAGTTGTTTCGACAAATACCACACTCCCTTAAAGTGGACCTAAACCTATTAAATCAATTTAGTTTTATCTAAAAAAATATAACCTAACACATTTAATGTAACTATTTATAATCTATCCATTTTTCATTATAAGTCTTTCACTAGTTTATTTTATATTCAAGTTTAATTTCATGATAGCAACCCTCTTAATATATTAAGCTGCAAGTTCATTTTTGTTAAACGATTTATATTTATTATTTGTAATTTTTCATAGACTCCTTTTAATTTTATTTCCCAAGCGCTTTCAGCAGTATTTACAGCCATTCTAAAGTGTTTAGAACCCGCTATTATTAGCAACATATTGAGGACATGAGAATAGAAGTAGAGGCTGGTGAAAGCGCTTGTTAAATAGAAATAAAATACTTGTGGGAATACAAGATTCAACCCTATTTTCTCAATATAAACCTAGAACGAGCCATAAAGCCATATAATTGATGTTTTATTTGGACAAATCAATCCTTTCTAGCACTACATATGACTTTTATTTCATCAGAGATCGTTGACAAGATTGGAGCTGAAGGATATCGATCTAGTGGCGATATGAAGCTGAAGACACGCAGGGGTTTGGTGGCCTTTGAAGGTGCCGACGTCCATTACCTTAATTGGAATTTAGATTCGGTTTACAACTCGATATTGGCAAGTGTACAGATGGCCCTTCCACGCCCTTCAGGCTTTGAATTGCAAAGCTCGATTAATCGAAAGCCTGACCTGAAACCTCAACCTGTGTATAAATATGCACTTCTTAGGGCCACCTTCAAACTTCAATGGTAGATTATCTAATGTGGTCATGTAATGTTTTATATGATATACTCGTATACAATACAACTTATGTCGTAAGTACATCTATTTGGGTTTCCTAATGACGTGTGACATAGTATGATATATAAGTAGATAATAGTAGGGCGATTGATTCACGCATGTATACGATAATTTTCTTGATTATAGATTGACAACAGCGATTTTTTAATACGAAAATCGTAAACGTGTTTTTGGGTTTTACTACTATCAAACGCACTGACAACAAAACATTTGAACCCGAGTGACCACGATAGCGAGATCAAAGCCCCATGCATCCTTGATGCATATCAGGGGCGCAGGCGACACCACAGTCCCACTTGTCTGATAGACTAATTACCTATTTCCATTTTAAGGACCTATGGACTGACCTGAAGATGTGGATAAAAACCATGTCTACCAATATTTTATACATATGGACAATCCACTCATGTTTACTTAGATGCGAATGTTCATGTAAAAATGAATTAAGTGTAAATATATGTTTGTTTAGTTCCTGCAATGATCAATAAGAACTGTAACTATATCAGTGTGTAGGTCAGGTTTACCTGATGTGACGATAAAGTAGCTGCAACTTGATTGGAAAAGTTTAGAATTCGAACAGAAAAACCTGATTTAAGATTGAGAATTAACAACAAACGCCTAACCGCACTCAATATCTACCATCTATGACGATAAAATTTCAGTCAGCAACATATTCAGCAACATGTCGAACAAGACACATATTCATGATGGTAATTGTCTGTAAGAAATACAAAACTTATATAATTATTAAGCTTGAAAATATATATGAACCATACTTTCATTCATTTCACCACATGTGATATAATAAATTAAGGAAATGCTGGAAAATGCATTTGCTTAATCTTGTTCTAATGGGTGAGTCCTGTAAATTGCTTAAATTATATTCTAGTTAAGGTGTCCAGTGGCTTTGCGACTCTAAATGGAAATATAACACACAGGATGGGGGGAGGCGATAAAATAAGACTTTGCCTAGCAAATGCAATAGAATTTATAGTAGAATCTATTTATAATACAACGAATTTCCGGATCGGTCCACAGAATGCTCACAAAACCTCAGCATCAATTGAAGCTCCAACAGAGAGGACCCTTAAGGCAATTCCTTTTAACTGTCTAAATTGGAAAATTCCTACCATTTCCTCCTTCTCTCCTTTCTCACTTCCATGTCATCAGATTGTCGTATCAATCGTGTTTGAGTAAACCTTTCATGACAATACACTTTGCTTCTAACGTAATCAAACCTATTTGTATTCTTAGACTAATAAAAAAATTAATTTAATCGTAATGAGTTATTACAATAATAAGGACAATGCTGCTCTGACTTCATACTAAGTGATCCTGATCTACAACAGTTACTGCACTAATCCATATACACAAGATGATTCTCAATCACATTATTTTTTTCGTATTTAAGAAAATTAAATTAAAATACGAACTTAAACACTTACGATTTCCATTCACTCGCTCATTCGTACAGCATTTACAAACAACCCAGAGACCTCCCAAATCCACATGGTTGTCACCTCCCTCACATGCGAAACAGGAAGTCCCACGCTTCTATGTCAGCCACGTCACTAGATACGAGCCAGTGGAGACTGGCCAAAAACACGAGAGCCACAGACGCACTAAGAATAAGAAAAACAAAATTTTGGGGCATCTTATGAGACGATCAAATAACACTGAAACGTAGTTTATCAAAAGAGAATATCAAACACATTATGTTTGATCAAGATCAAGATCAAAAAATTGTTTGAATACAGTGATCATCAAATGGTAAGAGCAAAAAAGCAGGTCAGCTCTCTCAACTATCAAAGTAATCCAGTTAGAATGAGAAGTTATTTAAATGACATTTAAGCTCAATTTTCAAAAAACAAAATTTGGGAGTGACCAAGCTTAAATTAAAAATGTTTGCGAAAAAAGGATACAGAACCAAAAGCAATAGCCATCATCTTATGCTCAACTGTATGTGATGAACAGATGACCACCTCGACAGCTTGATGAGAATCAGATGCATTAAATTTATGCAGGTTGTTCAAAATAAAAAAGTACAATTTTTCCTATTGAGCATTAACTTTATCAAGTAGTTGTTTTGAATTTATGTGTACTAATAATTGATTTTCACGTGCTCTAAAAATTATAACAAAAAAGTATTGATTTGGTATTTGTGAAGTTAATTGCATCCAAGCATCACTTATAACCGAGTGCTTTTCACGTGAGACTACAACTGATTTCAAAGAAAAGTTTTAGTAATCAAAGCAGGTAGCCTAATAGTAAAGGAGGTAAGTAGCAGTAGAGTGGTTGGTAGCGTGGAGGGGTGGGGGAATGCAGGGAGTTGGCGTGGGGAGGCTTTAATTTTTTAGGACTCGAAAGTTTGACCATGTTTGGAATTGGATCTATGACATAATTAATTCTCTATGACTACTGTTTAAATAAATCAAACTTCTATAACTTTAATATTTTGAATCCGTGGGATTTACATTTAGGAAAATTCCTAAAATATAAATAATTATAGGTGGATAAAATTATGTCTTCTGCCATGTTAACAATCGTGTATGATAATATGAAGATTTAGTATTATTGACCGAGTAATTTTATAAGTAAAATATATGTTGCGAGCTGTTATCGGGTTTAAGTGGAAAACTCCACACATACACCCCCTTGTCAGGATGGCCAGGATAACCCTTTAACAACCACTCCAGAACCCTTTTTAAGACATCCTCCATCAATCTTGCACATAAATCATCCCCCTTTCTTTCCCGCTTTTTTCCGCAGGATTAATCCCCAGTCCGCCCCCTTATAGCCTTATTCATTTTCACTTCTCTCTATCACAATAAACTGAGCTCCCACTGTATCAATAGCGATTCCGAAAAAAAAAAAAAAAAAAGGCCTGGCAAGACTAAAAAATAAAGTCAATATGAATAAAATGTAAAATTCTACTGGAGAAAAAAATCATGTGGTCAATACAAAATAAAACTATAATTTATAAATAACCAAATTAATATGGGGTAAACAAGTTGTTTGTTCAAATAAGACAAATCAAAAACAGGATTTAACAAAAACAAATCTTTTCACTAAAAATATATAATTCATTTCTTCTGTTGGGATAATGAAGGGAGAGGTAAGCAAAATGCAAGAGGGTAGTTTTGTTTACATTTTGATTAAGTGTGTTTGATATTCTCTTTTGATAATTATTTTCCTTTCATAAGATGCGCAGAAATTTTGTTTTTCTCGTATCCTCGTATCTAGTGACGTGGGTGACATAGAAGCGTGGGGGACTTCCCAAGACTCGGCTTCCTGTTTCGCATGTGAGGGAGGGGACAGCCTGTGGATTTGGGAGGTCTCTGGGTTGTTTGTGAATGCTGTACGAATGAGCGAGTGAATGGAAATTGTAAATGTGGTATGAATGAGAACATTTATCACAATTACTTATGGCCAAATAAGGCTGATTTATTTCATTTAAATTCCTTTCCTTATTCTTAGTGTTTGAAAAATTTGTAAAAATATTATTGGTGCCTCAGAAAACTAGTTGTTTTAATGAATTACTTCCACCCATTAATATCTTATTGAATCTGCCTGATGTTTATTGAAATACATAAAAAAAAAAGAGTCTTTAGTCAATATTTTCCAGGGAAATGTTTGAATGTTTAGTACAATCTTTTCCTTTCGAACCCATTCATTTTCTAAATGCCTATATCTGCAATGTTATATAAAGTAGGAAGTGCAGGCCAATCAGGACAAAAATTCGATCCAGAATCAGGACAAATATTTACAAAATATCGAAATTTCGATGATTTGAATTTAAAATGATCCACTGTCATGTTAATAATTTCGATTTACCATATGTGTGCAATAGGGAAAAAATAGTCTCACCACAGATACTAAGGGTGGGTAAAGGGAACAATCCCTAGGGTAGCCTTACTCAAATTAATTCCTACCCAGCCACTAATCCCAAAGGCGAAGTCTGGAGGCTATCTCCCATCTCCTGAGGTCTTATCTTTCCGCAGCGGGTTGGCAACATGGCTCCGGGCAAACTGTGCCTCAATTGTACTTGGGACTGTTTGTTTAGCTTGGTCCATATTGTACTTAGCCGAGAGTTCACTGTGGATAGCGACTCGGAAGTCCAAACAACTTGCGGCGATCGGGCTTTGCTTACTGGATCTAGGGTTTAGGAGGTTCAACAACCTCTTGGAAGAACTATCAGTAGCAGCCGAGGCTTGTTAATTATAATGTAAATAATCTCCAATTTTCATGATGTTCAATTTTCAACAAATAAGATTATTATTTTTTCTAGCGTATCTATGATAAAGGCTGATATCTGATGATTCTCACAATGGACTGAAAAGTTAGGAAGAGAACTCTTTTTACAGCAGCTAAAGTTCTACAGAAGGTTAAGATCATTAATGTTCAATATGTTAGGAACTACTTATGTAATCGCTGAGGCTTTAGAGGGAGTTCTCATTCCTTATCATCCAATACGATTCATAGATATATACTCGTACCATTACCTAAAGCACTTTCAACTAAAGAATGTTGTTTATAAAGTATTGATATCAATATCATGATATTTTACTCGATACAATCACAATTATATCGCAGCTGCCTGTAGACCAATAATATATATAGAGACCAAAACATAAATAGCTCTCAATAGCTTACCGGGTTTTTGGTTTATAACTATTGCTGTTAGTCAGGAAGGTGTAAGCGATTTCTTCCTCTTGTAGGTCACTCCTAGCAACCCTCAGATCGAGTTTTTTGGATAGATTTAAAAGATAATACCGGAAAAGAATTTGTGTCGAATGTGCAATTGTCGATCGAGTATACAAATAGTTTTCTTGATGAAGATAGAATTCCGTTGAAGGGATGGTTGGGGATGTATTCTTTGGGACCAGGTGGTAAAACAACGTGGCTAATACGACTTCAAATCATAGCAGTCAAACAGTTCCTGATCAAAAGGACGAATGCAGATGTTTGAGTTGGGGCAAAGTGAACCACCCAAACGACGTGAGTCTCTCAACAAACACAAAATTTCGGATCTGCCACCAATTGGAGTAGGAGCTTCAAAAATATTCTCTAGTTACAAAATATATTGTCTATGAAAATTGCATGACTCATAATCAACAGTTTTGCACGCAGACATGGAGGTAAATGCACATTTCTGCTTTTAACAAATATTATGCGAAACCATGTATTTTCTTACTAAACGTCATGGCAAAAATAAATTTCATTTTTTACTAGATTTACTAAATAGCTCAAATCAAAATAGACTATTTAAATATTATATACTATCATTTAGGTGTAGATTGACCATATTCACGAAATTTTACTACTGTTTTTCTTTATTGAGTATTTTTGCTATAAATATTTTTGTTTGGTGTTCCAGGAATTCTCGTTGTAACAGTTGTTGATGCTTCAAAACGCAAATAACAGCTATGTTGCTGTTTTGTTTAAATGTGTATATATGGCTTTATTTTCATATATATTTAGTTACTTTAGTCTAGCTGACAAAAAACAAAACAATATTATAAAACAACTTTATTATGATAAAAGTACAATCAACCTCATTGGGCAATAAGTAATTGCGATACATGTTTTCATTTAATCCATATTTACAATTTTGTTCCATTCGCTCATTCATACAGTATTTACAAACAGCCCAGAGACCTCCCGAATCCATATCGTTGTCACCTCCCTTGCATGCGTCTGCTACGTAGACATACTGCTGACAAAAAAAAATTTGTTTGTTGAGGGATTTCTTTTATTGAGTTTGGTGCATTGTAGATATAAATGCGTGGGTTTAATGAACCACTTTATTTTTAAAATAAAGTCTTAAAAATCAGCTGCAGAGTGGTCCTGGTTGACGAAGGACCATAGCCAATAATGTGTTTAATTTCAGATACTGGTAATTTTTTTTCATCATTATATAGAAAACAAGTGAAAAGTGGCTGACAATTTCCACGCAATGGAGAAGTGGGCGAGGAAATATGTCCTACATCCGACCGAGATAAACCGGTCTATGAAGTAGTTGGTCAAGTGTAATGCGGATCAAAGGCGACCGGAACCACACACATCGGAGGCAGCACAAAAAAAAAAAAAAAGAAAAGAGACCATCGAGGAAGAAAGAAAACATTTACCAAGAAGAAAGAGAGCAACAAATAGGAGGGTGAGGTCATTTGTCATTGGCTGTCTGTTCGGTTCATCAATTTATCTCAACAGTTTTTGTTTACCGATAGCCTCGAGGAATTCCGCGTCTCGCGGCAGCTGTCTCCCCGGCCTACTCATCGAGGATGAATATCGAAAGTGATGACGATGAGGAAGGGGAGTTTTGATTACGTTCACTTCTTTGATGCCCTGAGTGATGATTAGCTTAATTACTTTCGCCTGATGGTGTTTTTCGGAGAAACTCGGCAAAACTTTGCCAGTTTTCAGGGACATCTGAGATTATGCTGTAAGAGGACCGTTGAGAACAGGGAAGTTGAGTCGTAGCCTCAAAGAGTTTATTACAACTCTAGTTGCGAGTAGGGATACCGAGCAGATCCTTATCAAGTAATGAAAATCTTGGTCTCATTTTAATATGAAATTAAATTGAGTTAATGGTGTAACATTGAGCATTTTCGGTGGTAAAGTGCAAGATATATAAAAGAATAATTTTTTAACAACCATTTGTTTTTATTTTATATACGATTCGATAAATTAAGAGTTCTTATCAGTGCAGAAATTGGAATGGGACTGATCTCAAGATATTGACGTAGTATTAACTTATGGTATGAATGAGATCATTTATCTGTATTATTATTGCCTTATAATAGGCAGATTGTAATTATTGCACAATAAAGAAAGTATTAACTAAACATTTGAACTTTTAAATGGGGTTTTAACTTATCCTTAGTTTTATCGGCTTAGTGTGTCAAATATGTAATTTAGGATTGATAGTCGTCAACTATCACTGTATGAAATATAAAATATCTTCAAATCATTTATATACAGGAAACATTGGAACGTTTGGTTTAAATATGAAAAAACAACAACACGATTTGGAGTGGATTTCTTTCTGTCTGAAGTAATGAATTCTGAAGTCTGAAGTAAATGCTACTTAATAAATTATATATAATGACTATTTTGGAGCGTTTATTGGAAGTTATATTTTAGTGAGGTTTCTCATATATCTAATATCAGAAATCCTGACAGAAACGAATACGATTATCTCTTCGCTCCATCTAACTGTACAAATATTTCATTCCGTTTTGGTTTGCCTGTGCTGACGTCTGTTTCGTGTTGTCTAACTTATTGTAGTGAATTAATCATTTACGTCCTTTTCGTGGAGAAAATTAATGATTGATTAATAATTAATGTTCAATCCCACCGTAGATTTTGCGATAAAATTACTATTCTAGGGATTACAAGAAAGGGTTTGTCGGGTCGTCACGAGAGGGGTGCCTAGTTACCCTAGCCCTGTTGACGAAGTGAGGGTTGACTAAGTTTATAACCTGGACAATCGTTTCATGACGGTTTTACTATCTGACTCCATTTTTGATAGGTATGTGCCCCGACAATGGACTATGTTAAGGAGAAGAGGTATAGGGTAGGTGGTGTAGGTAGTTTGTGTGGTCTTGGAATGACCACGAATTCACACTCGGTATCTGAGGGTAGGCGAAATACGTCCGGATCCCAAAGGCGAGTGTGAACCGGAGAGAGGTAGACTGAATCGCCGTGGGGAACACTACTTGGTAAGTTTGTAGGACCACGACAACCGTTGTCTCCTAGGGAGAGGTCTCTCCCAAGGAGGTGCTAGATTTAGTGAGACGAAGTCAGAGATTCCTACTAGGAAGGTGTGGGGTCAACGCCAGACTAAAACGTAGCAAGGTGATGAGAGCGAGATGCAGAGGTTTTCATAGTGAAGAAGCCAAGTTTCAGAGTTTAAAGCAGAGCAGCCACGAGCCAGTAAGTTCCCAGCAGAATGATATACAGGCCCCAAACCGCCGGTCTTAAATACCCAGCTGGCTTCGTCAGTAGCCAATCAGCTCTGGTTTTATTGTACCCAATGCTAGTTGAGTATGTGGTTTTCTTTGTCCTCTGGCAAGGAGGCGTGCACCAGGTAAGGGTCTAATACCTGCCACTGGCAGCTGGCGCCCCAGGTCATATAACTAATTGGCTCCTAGCTGCATGTTTTATTGTTTACCATATTTACAATGATTTATATTTTGGTTATGTTATTTACATTTGTTTACAATATATATGCAATAGAGTGTAGGGTGATTTACCTTATGTAGTTAGCGGTAACTACTGGATTGTAAGTAGGACTTTATTTTTTCCGATTAATGTGATACATCTCAATAGAGCAACTGGTCTTTCAAAGGCCTGAAACAATGCCATTCTGAAAAATTTAGTATTTTTTAGGCTGTGTTAGCGAAATCAAGATATACACGATCATTTTCCTATTTTTAATGTTACCGCAGCTACGTTTTTAATTATTTAATTGTATTAGTATTTACATTGACTGTCGGGGAGTCGTGAGGGTGTCCTGGTTACCCTAGCCGTGGTGACGGAATGAGAGTTGAATAGACTATGACCTGGAGGGTTACTACTGTACTATCTGATAAGTATACGCCCTGACAGTGTACCATGTTCAGGAGAAGAGGTACAGGGTAGGTATTATATAGGTAGTTTATGTGGTCTCAGAATTACCACGAATTCACACTCGGTATGTAGTGGTAGGCGAAAACCGTCCGGATACCGAAAGCGAGTGTGAACCGGAGAGTGGCAGACTGGATCGCTGGGGGAGACGCCACTAAGTAAAGTTTATAGGGCCCCAGAAATCTTAGTCTACATGGAAAAGATCCAAGAAGGTGCTGTCTTTAGGAGACAAAGACAGAGAATCCCTCTAGGAAGTTGTGGGGTCTGACAACGCCAGACTAAAACTTAGCAAGGCTAGGATAGAAGTGTAGAGGTTTTATAAATGAGAAGGCCAAATCTTGAAACACCAGTGCAGCTGCAAGTGCCAGTCCACAGGCGAGCTGTAGCTTGAATGAATTGTTTTTTTCATATCTCTCAAAATAATAAAATGGGATAAAGGAAAAATAAAAAGGATAATTTATTCGGATTGTTCATATCTTTTCACTTGGGGAAGTCCCAGGAACCATTATTTGTTGAACTATGTTCTCATTTTACGTTATATTTATACTACATGGATACAGTAACTTCACTAAAATCGGGTTTTATCAGCAGTTGTATTAGTAGGGAGAACTTTGCTCCTGAGTGTTTCTGTTTAGGTTAGTTCAAAGATTTCTTTCTACATATATATTTTCATTTTTCCTTTTCACTAGGGGGGCAGTCTCGTAACTAATTTCCAACCTAACGTATTTTGTTTAAGATAGGTTCTTGAAGAGATAAACTGTATTTTAAATTTATTCCAGCAGTTATTATTTTCCTTTGATGAAAGGGCTATATATATATGGATGAGAGGAAATGGTACTAGCACGAAACCGTATTACGCATGCCTGTTCAAACATCCTTTGTTGGTTTGGGCTCCCATGAACCAGAAACATCGATTTAGACCAACATAAAAACGCAACCTATCCCTTGTTTCTTTAATTTATTATATATTTTATCTATCAACAGCTTCCTTTTCCTACAATATACATATTGATAAATAAATAAAAACCCATTTATTGTTATAGATAGTATGTGTTCATGAAAGGCGTATACCATATCTTTTTTGTGTCTATTTATAGCAGGCTTCCTTTATTAGTGCCCAATCATGGGACTCGTTGTTGTGGCCAATGACAGCCTAGTATGTGGTAGTCTTTGTTCTTTGACAGGCCTGGCCTGAGTCACTGATACCTGACCTGGGTAAGGGTCTCCAACCCTTAACTAATTAACTTTCAGCTGCGACTTCTTTATTGTTTACAACATTTACAATGACTTATTTATGTTATTTAAATTTGTTTAAATTAATTTACAATATATATATATATAATAGAGTATAGGGTGATTTATCTTATGTAATTAGCGGTCACTACAGTGCTAATAAATAATTTCCGACTCGATTTGAAGTAATATTCGATTTTATATTTTTTTCTAAGCTTTCTAGTTAGAAATTCAGGATGAGGGAAAAATAAAGAATATTTAGGTTAATCGGATCCTTATACTAGGAGTACCTGCTTGAAGGTGGTGTGAGAGGATTAAGGGGTGTGGAAAGCCTCGGTGGAGGTTGGTTGTTTCGGTACAGATATGAGATGCATCTAGATACATACATACTTTACATAGGTAAAGGCTATTGAGTGTGCTTTAGTTTGTTTGTTTGAGTTGTTGGCTAATTGCATTGCATGTATGGCTGCTGGACGAGGCTCGAAGGGGCCAGAACAGGACCCAGCCCCTCCAGGAATAGGGCTGAATCCCTGGTTAGGCACCCCTGCCTGTTTCTGAACTCGTCTGCAGCTTCGTCATTTATTGTTTATCATATTTACACAGATATGACTTTGTGGTTTGGTAATATTATTTATATTTGTTTAATTTAATTTACAACATATTATTACTAATTTACAATATATACCATACAGTAGAGGGTGATTTATCTTATGTAGTAAAAGTAACTTGTCAACCTTCTGAGGGTTTTTTTACTATTAAAATCAGCAATTATATATCTTATGTATCTGAGTAAGCACCCTCGAGAGAACAGGGTTTGAGGCCGACCGGAGTGCAGGTGGCAGCCCAGTCACAAATACATTCTAGGAAAGACATTTATTTTATTTTAATGACCCGAGGACTGACCTAGGATGTGGATAAAACCATAGTTAGAACATTTAACTTTGCTACTTACGTTTATTATCAAAATTACGTTCCAAGGTACAAAAAAAACTGTATACAAAAATAAAATGAAACAATAATAAATTAATTACTAAAATGTAATCAGAACGTGGGATTCGCGAACCTCCCTTGCAGAAGAGAACATCGTATGTGCCTGTCGGGCACATTATACTCACACCTAGTTTTATGTACATACCTACATGTATATGCGAGTATATACCATATAATAATATACCATATAATATGATGTATACCCTGGTGGACGCACATCAGTTATTGACTAGTCCTGTTTTCAAGGTAGAAAACACTCGACCACGCCATGTGAGTTGGGCACTAATGGACATATGAATAACACAGTCCGTTAGGGATGGTTCTCATTTTGAAAAATAATAAAAAAAAAAAAACACAGACTACACCGTCGTGCTTCAATTCAATTGTATTTATATTTCATTTCGTCATTACAGTACTGAATAAAAAAAAAAGAGCTCCACTTTTGAATTTAATTACTGTAAAAGCCCTTTTAGGCCGGAGAGTCCGTTTTATGATAATATTTTTTTCTTAAAAAAAAATATATCTTTTTTTCTCTTTTATACAAAATTTTGTTTACGAGAGTTGAACCCTCACTGATTACATTAACATACTTTTACATAGATGAAATCGGAAGCCCTGTGTCCCTTAAATGCTTTTTTTTTAATACTAAAGAATAAGGCATCCTATGTTGACATCGAAACCTGTTAAATTCCAGTCAGTACAATAAACTCATTATTTTCCTCTTTTAAAGCTTTATCTTTGGCAATGAATACCTTGACGTTTTAGAAGTCTTCTGAGGTGAGATTGGTGCGTTTCCCGCATTTCTCAATTTAATTCAATTCTAATAAAATAATTGACTATCAGCAATCACAGTTGTTTTGGAGCTGATTTCATACGAATTTATTGACCCGAATTCGCCCGACCCGATTTTGCCTAGGAGCTGTAATAATGATTTAGTGAAATATACCTTACTCTATTTTAAGTTGATCAAATAAAAAAAAAAAACTAGGCATGGAATTTTCATAACTATATTATGCAAATATTATTATATAAAAAGGAAGAGAAAAATGTCATGGATGAAACCAAATAATCACTGACCATTTCGCCGCTGTACGGCGAACGCCTAAAAAGAAATAAGGCGGGCGGACCAGTGGTCTTTTACTCTGGCTGCCGGCCTAGTCGACGGGCAGCCTAATTCGTTTTGATCTGTCTCCATAAGATCTTTAGAAGGTGCGTGCCCCGACTGTGCACTATGTTCAGGAGAAGAGTAACAGGGTAGGTTGGTCTTGGAATGATCACGAAATCACACTTGGTGTCTAAGGGTAGGCGAAAACCGTCCGGTTCCCAAAGGTGAGTGTGAACTGGACAGAAGCAGACTGGATTGCCGTGGGAGACGCTACGACCTTATGACCTGGGCAATCACTTCATGACGATATTACTATCTGACTCCATATCTGATAGGTATATGTCCCGACAATGCACTATGTTCAGGAGAAGAGGTATAAGGGTAGGTAGTTTGTGTGGTCTTGGAATGACCACGAATTCAAACTCGGTATCTGAGGGTAGGCGAAATCCGTCCGGATCCCAAAAGTGAGTGTGAACCGGAGAGACTGAATTGGAGAACAGACTGGATTGCCGCGGAAGACACTGCTAGGTAAATTTTGTAGGGCCACGGCAACAGTCGTCCGCGAGGGAGAGGTCTTTAAGGAGGTGCTAGTTTTAGCGAGACAAAGGCAGGGATTCCCACTAGGAAGTTGTGGGGCCTGACAACGCCAGACTAAACCATATCGAGGTTAGGAGAGAGAGATGCAGAGGTACTTGAATGAGAAAACCATGGTTTTGAGCCGAACAGCAAGCGCCAGTGCAGATAGAGAGAAAGAGAGAAGTGTTCAAGGTACCGGTTTGGTAAGTTCTGTTTTCCCCTCTTAGACCAGGGGTTTATATAGGCAGGCTAGCCGTGGTGAAGATGGCTCCCCACATGGGGCTGTTTCCCCCACTAGGTTTCTCTCCGCTCTCCGCCTGACGTCATAAGCTTTATTAAACATATGGAAACACAGATAGATATTTGTTGGTCCGAAAAGAGGGAAACTTATTATTACTTGTTATTATTCGTAATTAAGAGTCGGCCACAAGAGTCCCTTTTTTAACTCCAGCAGTAATCTTCGATAATGTGCGTATCCCATCTTCCTTGGTAGTGGGCCTCCATAATTTTAATATCCTAGTGAAATCTTTCATCTTGTTCCTCACTGGTGTCTCCTAAAATTTCATGGAAATGTTCTAAGTGCCTGTATAAATAGTGCACCTTACTACTCATGTTACACTCAAGGGATTTGAAACTTTTAAACATCTCGTTCACCAGTCCAACGTAAACGTTGCTACATACATTATACTAAATATGTAATAGCAATATATATGGTATAACAAATTTCATAAATTGACTTTTAGAGATTGTAACGGCCTTATTGATCGCTGAGGTTTCGTCCGTCCAGTGCTGACAAATTAACTTAACCTTAACGGATTAAGGTATTAACTGAAGCTGGTGTCTGAGATTGTGTTTTTTGTAGATAGTCAAGTGCCGAGTGTAAAGATAGAAGGACTTGAGAAAAATCTCTCTCTCAGTTTTTATAGTATTGTATTTTGTTTCTGTTAAAACTAAATAAAGAAGTGTTCCTTAGCAGTGGATGTCAATATCGTTAAATTTTATTACCCTGAACCTAACCTAAAATACTACAGTACAAGATAGGAATTGACTTGTGCTGTATCCAGTGTCTTCTATTGTTCACGTCAACCTTTATGCTATTTATAATTTTAATTTTAGCATTCCACATTCTAAAAAGAATGTGTTCGTTGTAATGCGCTCAGTACATCATCAATGAGAGACGCTACGTTGGTACAATATCATTATGTATTTGACACAGCTCATAATAGCTGAAATATAATTTCAAGAGCTGACTTATTTTTAAGTTCAATTTTTTTTCTCCGAAAAATCTATTCACTTTTTGTGGATTTTTCTATACTTTTTAGATTGGTTGCCTTGTGTTCGTCTTGTGATCTTTGTGCATACGTAGGGATAAATGATTCCCTGTATTACTTTCAAATTTTTTTTATTTTATTTTATTTAATCGCGAAGACTTGCAGTAACCTGTGAAAAATAAACAAACGCATATGGTTGATAAAAGGTTAAAAATATCTACTTTTTATCGTCTTATTATTTAACAAAGTTTCGTGAGTTAGTGAGCTGCTGACCCTGAAAACTGCATTGCAGAAGCAGGAAGAAGCAGGCCTAGCACGTCAACAACAACAACAACTAACAAGCCCCGTCCGTCGCTGGACAGCACGGGCCAGGTAACAACTAATCCATTCTATTCCACAGGGCCCCATTCCAATCACTGCACTGGAATACACAGACCAGCAGGGCTTAACGAGGGGTACAGTCGTATGCACGGGCATAGGCACGCTACTCCGCTGAACATGGAAGTGCATACAGCGGTCCGCAAACTCACCCGCCAGGCTTCCCCGGAACCAGTGGAATCAGAATCCACCGGATTTGTGCCTGTCCCCAAGAATAAAGCCGCTAGGGTGGTGCGACCGAAACCTACCCAGGGAGTGGTCGTAAGCAATAGGTACGACCTACTTCCCAAACCTTAACCTACAGCGGGTCCTAGCACGCAAGAGAACCACCCTGTGAAAAAACCACCACCGGTCGTCATAACTGTGCCAGAGCCACCCTCTACCACCAGAGCGAGGTTGGCGCATATTGGAGTTTCAGCGTACTTCTTTCGGCCCTTTCAAAAGGGGGTCATGCTGTTTTTTGATAACGAGACTGACCGACAAAAAGCTATGTCCGCTCTGAAAAAAGAGAACACTCCACACCACACCTATGCCCCAAGAGGTGGCCAAAGGTAAAAAAAGTTCTTAATTATGGGCATCGATGTAAGTGAGGATATCACAATAATAACAGAAACTTTAAAAATTGGCCCGGGGGTATTGGATGTCTGGCGCCTTCGAAAGATGGACTCCCATGGCATGAAAACCGAGATCTCACCGATCGTAGTAACGGTGGCGCCGACTACAAAAATAGAGGACCTTCGGAAAATTCGAAGTATCAATTATCAATGATTTATGTCCTTTTTAGGGTAGTCCCCTATATACAGCAAAAGGGCATGTCACAATGCCACAGGTGCCAGGAGTTTGGTCACACTAAAAAACACTGTGGCCAAAAAGTCATCTGTGTTCGTTGCTCGCAAGAACACGCATCAGCTCAATGTGACAAGGCACAAGAAGCAAAGTGCTCCAACTGTGGGGGACCTCACGTAGCCTCGTGCAGAGCGTGCCCCTACCATGTAAAGCTACAAGCCGCCGCGGACCAGAAGAAGAAGCAGAAGCAGATGGGGAAAGCGCCGCCAGTCCACAAACGCCAGCAGCCTACTAGGAGCAGTAACCAACAGCCGTCAGACCGTTCAGACCACAGAAAAGTGGTCCGACATACCTCTTTCGAGAGTTTGAAGAACGCTGACCTGCACCCGTTGCTTGGAGTGCCGTCGGTGGGTGAGTTCATCCGCCGGAGACACATTAGGTTTTTTGACTCGTTGCAGCACCTGACAAACCCAGTGTTTAACACCATGACCCCACCAGCCCTTCCGCATCGATGGCAAGAGACTGGTTGCCACTGGGGATCACTTAGGATCACTGGGGAAAAATTAGGATAAAAATTAGTATGTAAGTTAGTTTTAAGGTTGATCAAAAAGGTGAGCCCCATCACCTTTATTAGTCAGTTTAGTCCAGTCACGTATAATGTATATCATTATACTTGTTTATTCATTATATAATTTCTATAAAATAACAAAACCTGTATATAATGTAGTGATGCTACAGGAAATACAAAATAATTTGTAAATAGATTTACCTGAGGATCTATAATTATATATAATTATCTGGAAATTTGAAGGGGCTATGAAAAAAAAAAAAAAAAAATAAATGAACAAAAATCTGAAATGTTTTCATCAAAATAATTCAGACAATTGTCAAAGCAAAACATTTAGCAGCTTGTTATCTGTATTCCTACGCAATATGTTTAGTTGAAAGCATGTAGAGGGCTTGCCTAGCAAAGGGAGCAGCTGTGCAGGAATTGGATCTGACGAGAGGGGGAAAAGGGAAAGCGCCAGGGCTAAAAGGGAAGGGGATACCTTTGACTCCAGCTAAAACCAATTATCCCCTTTTATGGAATATCAAGCAACAAAAACAATTTTGACTTATCTGTTACGCGGAACAAATATCATGCTATATAAAAAATAAATAAATAAAGAAAACCTTTTATACAAAATGGATTGAGGTGGAGGAGAGATATTAATGATTTGGAAGAATAAATTTTCTTTACTGAAATTTTTCTTTGTACTGTTTATAACTTATTCAACACTTCAACGATTCGAAAGCAATCTATTTTTCAGAGAACAAACAAACAAATGATGGTTTTATTTGTTAATTTACAAATCTGTCATACATAATACACCTCATATATTCATAATTTACATAATCATTTTGAAATAGAAGTTACCTGAGCGCTAATTGACATTTTAGCGTGATTTCTTAAATAGATGAGAGATCTCAACAATCAAGAGTACGCTGACAGTAAGATGAAATGCCCAATCTAAAATTAAAATCTGGATCTTGTCACATGACCATAACCAACCCTCTTGACAAATCCCTGGAAGAACAGGATACAGTATTATAGCTGTAGATTCATCTAGCAACATTTTGTGAAGTTTTTCGTGGCAAAGGCTAATTTCAACAGCACATTCCCTCTAAGCCAAGTTTACGTGGAACACAAACATATGGCCTAGTAGATGCGAATGACTTGCCAAAATAAAATCCTACCTTGAATCCAAGTAATGGAAATGATTCAACTCAGGTCGTCTTGATTTGTAAATGACAGTAATGGTCTGTTGGGAATGCAGAAAAACCATCCGACCATTACGCTTAGCAATTGTTATGGCGAACACTATATATTCAAATTGTTAGACCCGATGTTTCCGGCCATGTAATGGTTCAATAAATGATATTACAATCACTAACTTTATTAACTTTTTTTTTTCAAGACACCGCAAGGAATTAATGATGTAATTAGTGATTTAGTAATGTCAACGTAAATTCATAATAAAAATCCAGTGCCTGCTGATTTGAATAACATTTTGTGTATTGGTATATTATTGATACAAATGAGTAGTTACCGATATTATTTAACAAATATAATTAAATAGTAATTCCCTAATCGTTTGATAGCTTTATAACAAAATCACTTCGAGCCCACCTCCCGAAGAAAACATTGCTCTCCTATTGTAGAGCTCCGGCTCTTGTAATGCTAATGGTTCTAAAGGAAGCAGTTCCCAGGATTTATTAACCGTGTTTGTTTGGTTGCCATAGTGATTTCTGTAGATTCATCAACCAACTTTTTGAGAAGTTTTTCAGGGAAAATGCTAATTTCGACAGCACATTCCATCTAAAACTAGTTAACGAGGGATGCAAATATATGTCTTAGTAGATGCGAATGTAAAGGGTGTCCCAGAATCAACGCAATATTTCAATTTGCAGCCATTTGTGGAGTAAAGCGCTGGCAACCCTAAAAAACAATTTGACAGCTGACAGTTTAGGGTTATTAAAAATGGAGCGTTACACGATAGAACAACATGTCTTTATTGTTGAACATTATCTCAAAAATAAAGAAAGTTTGGCCGCCGCAGTTCGAAAATTTCATACAAAATATTGTCGGAATAGTGTTTTGACTTCATCAACTGTGAAGAGATTAATTGAAAAAAATAGGGAAACTGATCAGTTCGAGACACTAAACACACTGGTCGTCCAAAAACAAGCCGTTCAAATGTCAATATCGAAGCAGTGTGTGAGAGTGTCAAATGAGGCTGGTCAAGCAGTGACTTTTACTGGTGTTCGATATCGCGAAATGATAACACTTTTCTTTGTGCCGAAATTGGATGATATTAATGTGGCCAATATGCGGTTTCAACAAGATGGTGCCACATGCCATACAGCCTATGAAATAATTCAAATACTGCATGAGACATTTCCAGGTCGTGTACTCTCTCGTTTTGGTGATCAGAATTGGCCCCATAGTTCGTTTGATTTAATACCTTTAGATTTCTTTTTATGGGGTTATTTGAAGTCAAAGGTGTATGTCAACAACCCCACATCCACCCGTGCATTAAAAGAGGAAATTCAACGCTGCATCAACGAAATTCAACCACATTTATGCCAAATGGTCATGGAAAATTTCGTCAAAAGAGTGCGTATGTCCCAGCAAAGTCGTGGAGGTCATTTGCCCGATGTGTTATTCCATAAATAACCCTATCCTATTTACTTTATAATTCAATAAAAAAATAACAACAATAATAATAAAAACTGTATTTTCTATTTAAATCAAATCTTGCGTTAATTCTGGGACACCCTATATTTGCATAAAAATAAAATCCATCCCAGAATCCAGGTAATGGAAATGGTTCGACTCAGGTTGTCCTCAATTGGAAATGACAGTCATCATACCGTGATGGGTTAAGCTGCCTAAAGTACTTGTAATATAATTTTATTTTCATCACATTTATACAGAAAAATACAGCTATTTTTATTTAGTGCATTAACCTTGGCATCGCGTCTATATCTCTATATATTCTATCTAATATCTCTATTAATTCCAAACAATCACACTTTACTTTATATAAATAGGATAGTTTTTCAAGTGACCCATACAATATTTTCTGGCCGTCAAGGTTGTCAATACTATTATAGGTTGTTAAGGAGCAATTCGCTCTACATCTACAAGGCAATTTTTCCAGAACGTGGAGCAGTAATGGTGAAAGAGATAAAACTAATACCGATATATTTACGACAGGCCGCCATAACTGTTATTTATTGGACAATTAATCAAGTCCGGCTCTAGGATTAATGACTAATATTTCCACTACGTCTCGATAGGGTGAGTTGTATTTTCTTTTCGTCGGAGCTATATTTATGTATCAAATACATTTTTCAGCCTTCTTCCTCTCGCCTCTTTGATTAAGATAATAGTTGTTATCAGTTATAAATTTAAACTCACTTAAACTTAAACTTAATTCCCTCACATCACCTTCAAGCAGGTACTTCTAGTACAAGGATCCACTCAACCCAAATATTCCTTTATTTTTCCCTCATCCTTAATCTTATAATTAGAGAACCAAGAAAAAAAAAATCATAATTATTAGGGGAATAAGGTGAGCCCCATCACCTTTATTATCCAGTCACGTATAATGTATATCATTATACTTGTTTATTCATTATATAATTTTTATAAAATAACAAAACCTGTATATAATGTAGCGATGCTACAGGAAATACAAAAATAATTTGTAAATAGATTCGCCTGAGGATCTATAATTGTATGTAATTATCTGTAAATATCTGTAAAAAAAAAAAAAAAAAATTAGGTGAATAAACAATATATTCCTTCTTTGCTATATTTTCATTCGCTACCTCCCCCGGTTGATACATAAGCTAATAATTCAACGTTTGTTAATTATCGCACCTATTACACTAGTAAACTTTAAAAAAACCATTTACACCGAAAATGGTGATAGATGAACTTCACTGAATATTTAATGAATTAAGATCTAAAACCCACCCGTAGCAGGTTATAAGTGAAGTATTGACTATTAATTGATCAATATTCATGATTCTACTAGTATTACATAAGCGGTTAGGTGCTCAGGTCCGGCATGCTATCCATTATGATGAACAGTAATAATTAAAATAAGACTCTTCTCACGCCACAAACGCCTTATTTTTTAAAATATTTCTTAATTAATAACGTTGTATAAAATAAGTGTAATAATCAGTAAGTGATTATTGATGATAAGACACCCTGACAAAAAAATTAACTCATTCATTGATTTATATAAGCTACAATAAAAAAAATTCAAGTCAATTGTGACGTATCACACATTATTTCGTTGAGTTGTGTAGACAATTCTATTGACAGTTTTTTTGACTTATTATTATTAATAGTCCCCTGAAGTCGAAACATGCAATGCATGTCGCTAATTGGGACATTGATATCAATAATTTTACCCTACTTGAATATATATGTCATTGAATTACAAGCAATTTATTTATGACAGATTGCATGCTGATTTTTTTTTTCAAGTGATGCATTCAAGCAAAATAATATCACAACATATGAATCTTGAACAAAAAAGTTACAAACTCACTTACTGTCATGCAACTTATTATTTTTAATGGGCTTGTTTTCATTGCTATCCATTAAATATATATGCAATTACACCACCATGTAAAATATCATGCTTCCCAAATATCAATGTTTCAGGATTTATCTGGCTGTTTTAGTTCCTCGTAATTGTCGATTAAAAAGAAACCAATAATTACGTATTGTTAACCGTTATAATGACGTCGAGACGTCTAGTCTTATATTATTCACCGTAGGGTTTTACGGAAATTGGTACATTTTCAGGTCTTAAAATATTTTATTTAAAAAACATGTCTCTATCTTGAACAGGTGACTTATAAAGACAAATACCTGACAGACAGACATACATATTCCTGGAAACATTTAAGTCTCTGATTTTGTAAAAAAAAAATAAATAACCCTATATTAAAATATGTATTATCGCTTTTTCTGAAATTCTCGTCAAGGTTTTGATATATTTAACTTGAATCTAATATCAAGGGCTCTTTTTATTTAAATCTTTTTCATATAGAAGGGTGGTATTTTATGTACTTACTAAAATATTGTAAGATTTAGGAATGTAATTGTAGCGACCGCTAACTACATAAGATTAATCACTCTATACTATATTGTTAATTAATTTAAAACAAATGTAAATAACATTAATAAGTCATTGTAAATGTTGTAAACAATAAAAAAGTCGCAGCTGCAAGTCAATTAAGTTAAGAGCTAGAAGCCCGCTACCCACGTCAGGCAGTAAAACGACCCTACCAGGCCAGTCCTACGGCTGTCGGGGATAAAGCCTTACCACATACTGGGGCCTCATTGGATTCAATAACGAGACCGATGATTGGGCCTAACGAGCCACCATTAACTATAAATAGGGGCAGATCTCGGGCTGTAATTCATTCTCCCGACGAAGATACTGATGACTTGCGGCTGCGGTGATGTTCAAGAAATTGACCTTCTCCTTTATGAAACCCTGTGGACCTGCCTTCCTAACCTCGCTATGTTTTAGTCCACCCTTGTCAGGCCCCACACCTTCCTAGTGGGATTCTCTGCCTTCGTCTCGCTAAAACTAGCAGCTCCATGGGAGAGACCTCTCCCTCGCGGACTACAGTTGTCGTGGCCCTGCAAAATTTACCTAGCAGTGTCTCCCGCGGCAATCCAGTCTGTTCTCCAATTCAGTCTCTCCGGTTCACACTCACTTTTGGGATCCGGACGGATTTCGCCTACCCTCAGATACCGAGTTTGAATTCGTGGTCATTCCAAGACCACACAAACTACCTACCCTATACCTCTTCTCCTGAACATAGTGCATTGTCGGGGCATATACCTATCAGATATGGAGTCAGATAGTAATATCGTCATGAAGTGATTGCCCAGGTCATAAGGCTAATCAACCCTCACTTCGTCACCAGGGCTAGGGTAACTAGGCACCCCCCTCGTGACGACCCGACAGTAATTAACAGTAGAACCTCACTAATGAGACCTCGACGGGACCAGAGGGCAATAGGTTGGATTAATCGGAGATGAAAAGAATACCTATTTCACAATTTTTTTTTGCTATTGAAAGTCTTTGTTACTTGCCTCTTGGATTACTGGATAATTTAACATTTAATTAAAGAAATTAATATATAATTTAAACAATACCGTGTAGAATTGAGTTCGTCGGTGGAGTCGACTAAACATATATTTTGCTGAACAAAGCAATGGACATGAATTCGATGATTTAGATCCTGAATTTGTATTCTTTTTCCGTTGCCGTTGTTTTATTGAGGAGCTGTTTATAATTTAGGCCGGTTTCTTCGATGTTATAAACTTGCTCCGGAAGCAAGTTATTTCCTGTGATGAAAGTTGTTTATACTTACTATATACTACTTCTTGTGCAATCATCTTGATGCTTTCGTCTAAAAGCAATTCATAATTAATTATGTATTGATTATATCTCGTTTTTTCATTTATCGGGAAAAAACAATAAATATGTATTTTAAAACGATTTAACTTCATCAGAGCAAGCTTGAACTAGAACTGAATGGATCGCGTCTAAATGGATAAGCGACATTTTCAATTAAGATTTTTGGAAAATTCTCATTTTTCGAGTTCGGTCACCCTGGGTTTTGAGAATATTGAGTACAAAGTGGGGTGGGCACGAGATAGTCGCATTACCCGGTGAGTGTGACTAGCGGAAGTCGGTTTAGCGAGGTTATACTGTAAAAGGAGAAAAAGAGAAATTTTAGGTTTATTTAAAGGTGCTAAGAAATTAAATATTTGTTTCTATGGTGGGTACGGAGGCTACATAATTATTGGGATTGCATGAATATCGTGGTTTATCTTTTCAATTGCTTGAAGTGAGTCTTGATTGAGGATGTACAGCATTAAGTAAGTTGTTAATATATGTATATATATACACATATACATTTCCCATACATATATGTATGGACTCGGGCGACTTAATTGTTTTCTCATTCAATGATAATTTTTATATTTATTCCGGTGGAATATTTTTTGCCTTAGCACATCGGAATTCCGGCCTTCCTTGAACCATAAATTCATAAACTGTACATAGTTTAACATGTAACCTTTATTGCCATACGTAGTGGTCCGTAAATGGGACCATATAACAAGGAACTTACCCATACATAAACATACCCTTCTCCTTCCCACCTAAGGATCTGTTTACTCTAGAGGGAGGGGTGCGAACTATAATGTTATTTACCCTGATGAAAACATATCTCATTAGTGATGTAGAGTTTGCACTTCCTCGTTGCTTCGCAACTTCCGCTCAGGTAACATAAGAGGATCGCTCGATCCTTGGTACTTGATACTTACTTGGTCTTTAATAAGAGCAAGTTTCCTCGTTTTCATGCACGGTTCAGTAAAGTAAAGTGGACGAATATACAGAAAAGTAGCTTTACTCTAGGACCTAGCACAAGGAATTAACTGTCACGATATTCTTATCGCGCTGACTTTTTAGTGAAATTAAGTGGAATTGTTTTCACCCTAATTTGTTTATTCCAAAGGGTGGAGTTTTCAAAACTTACCTCACCTATGAATAATTTGCTAAAAATGAAATTGTTAATAAAGTAGAAAGGACGATTGAGGTGTTTAGTGTCAAAACCAGCTCGATCTTTTTTCAGTTTTGTTATTAGGCCTGCTTCAATTTCAAAAGCTCATCAAAATCCCGCCTGGTGTAGAAGCTTCTTGAGTGATTATGATAAAACCTATCTCCACCCCGTTTAATAACGACTTAAAAAGCGCAACCTAGCATTAAAACCAGCTCCGATTTGATTGTTTTTTGTCTCTCCTGTAAAACTTTAGAAAATGTACCAAGCTAGTTTTAAAACTAAACATCTAAAACGATTAATTGAACCAAACGAAATAAACTAATAAAACTATTAGTTTAGATTAAATGAAAAAAATGACGTCAATAATACCCTATTGATAATAATTTAAAAGCGAAATTATACGACCTTTTCCGATCTAACACAAATAAAGTACACTGCATAAATGCCAAGCTAAGCATGTTCTTCCTACAAACTTCGCTTCACTATCATTGACAAAACATGCAGTAGTGCAGTTCGTATGCACCCTCAAGTCTTCATCTCTAAATCAGCTTCAAACAAAGTCTGGTCGTTTACACTCTCTATACATATTTGTTACTTGTAGGTATACTACAATATATTTAATAAAACAGTCCAATCCTTTCAATAAAAAATCCTGAGAACAATAGTAAATGCCCCTTTTTACGTCAGCAACAAAACCTTACATTATCGAAATCATCCCTTCCAAGTTCATGAAATTCCATGGTAACCTATCCAACCACCCTAATCCCTTAGCACAGTCATTGTACTGCACCACTCATCCCTATAATCCTCCTCGGAGACTAAAACGGCAGTGGCCTCGTGACCTGCTATAAATGCGTAACAGTGGGGGTCCTGGCAATGGCCAGCTTCTCCAATCATGTCCTGAGCGTATGTGGCTCTCGTGCTCTTTGTCAGCCTCCGTTAGCTCGTATCCGGTGACGCGGTTGACGGAGAAGCGTGGGGGATTTACCAAGACTTCGCTTCCTCTTTCGCATTCGAGTGAGGTGACACCCAGGTGGATTTGGGAGTTCTCGGGGCTGTTTGTAAATACTGTATGGATGAGTGAGTGAATGAAAATTGTAAATATGGTAAGAATGAAAACATTTATCGCAATTTCTTATTGTTTAATGAGGCACATTGTAATTTTATCATAATAAAGCTGACTAATAGAAAAGAAAATAATAAATATTTTTAGTTTCATATAAATATAAAAAATTGACGTTATGTAACCAAAAAAAACGAAATAACCTATAACAGAAAACTAATTACTTAAGCATTAAATAGTTAAAAAGAGTGTTCGTCATAATCGAGGCTCTGGGTTCGATAATATAGAGGATAATGCACTTATTGGATTTCCATCAATCAGACTCCCACTCGACATCATCTTCCAGCACTATATCCACGTTTAGTGACCTCAGTATAGATCAGGAGCAACTCAGTGTCATTTCAGATAGGGAGACCTTTTTTTTTTTTGCCCTTCCTGAGGCTGAGCCTCAAACGGGCTTACCCTAAGAGCCCGTGAAGCGAGCTCATGGGGTTACGTAGCCTGTGGTGCGCGTATTTCGGTGCAATGGGATAGATAGGGAGACCTAAATGTCAACGCTACTAGGATACCACAAGACGTTTCATGTCAGTTGACTCATATAAAACCCAGTGCTAGTAGCGCTGAGAATTTCCAACATGACTAAAGCGTTAGGAGAAAAATAATTTTGTGAATGGTGAAATGCAGTCAGACGGATTAGGTCAAGCCGTTTGTCGTTTGTGCCACGATGGGTTGGTATGTATTTGTAATTAATAATGGTTTTATTAGCATAACGTTAATTCTAATGTTTTCTTGATTTCCCTTCTATAGTGTTAGGCGTCTGTATAGCTCAGAGCTCGACGATGGAACACTAAGTTTACTAAGCCTTGTGAGTTTTATCTGGTTATTTCTTTCGGTTATCACTTCTACCTGGTTTCCTTATGTATCCTATTTCCGAAATGTGGTGTTAGCAACAGGCTTGCTATACACACGAGATATTATTCTACTGAAAACCCATGTCGTTTAGAGAGCTCCCAGTAAACTAAACCCGAACTATGGAGTCACTCAGATCTGAGATATGCATTTCTTAAATGCCTAAAAATAGTAAGTTATTGAGTTAGAAATTATCTAACCTGATGAACTATGATCATCATTTTTCACTTTTGTTTTGGATGATTTCGATTGTTTATTTAGATTGTCTTCTTGAACCAAAGTCCAGATCAAAACAGTTTATGTCTAGGGATTTCATAGCATCATATGTCTCATTTTCGGCCCAAGCACTTCTTGCTGGGTCCACGTTTACATCTGTTGCTCTCTTACACTTTGCTTCGTACAAGTTAATTTATGTCAAGTCTTTCCTTTTTTAATTTATATGATCAACGGAATTAAAAGTTTACGAGTCTTCAAGTCAGGTTATTCTCGGCAAAAAATAACGTTCGCATATGATTTGTGCTTGCGATGCTCCCTAAAGCGTCTAATCCATTGAGGGCAGCTTTAATCGGGAGTTTTGGATCCATTAAGTGAGGAGCTCTGCTGACTTAGATTAATTACCCCGCTTCGATTTAGCCGTCAGCCCCCTCGGAATTTATAGCCAAGATAAGAGAATATTTTATTTTTAATTAAATTAACTAACTGGAAACGGTAACACGTATTTTTTGGGCACTGTTCCAGGCAGTGAGGCAGCTACTATCACTCACTATAAAATCCATGAAAGAAAACCTTAATACATTTTCAAAATGGAAAATATTAGCCCTGGGTAATGTAATAAAATTATATTTAGTAGACGGCCCGAGGGCTGAATGTGGAATCAATGAATGGGATTATAAACGTCATATTAAAATAAATGGATTTGTTTAAAATAGCTAGACATGTGGGTAGCTTTTATAGCTTGTAAGCAGATGCTTTCAAGGATAAAATCGACGGAGAGTAAAATTTCCAAAGAACCCCTCAGAACGTACTGAGAATCGTCTCTACAATACATCAAAGCTAATATTATAACTATTATTATTGTCTAAATAAAATGTCAATGTTCTGACTTTTTGCTTCAAAAATCATGAAATAACGAAGTTTAAATTGCCGAAATAAGGCAATAACCATTTCTACGTTTTCTTGCTTATCGGCTTAAACGTTCCATAGAGCTTCCAAATTTATCGTCATTTTAGTCTTTGTGAATAAGGTTTTTTTTTTCTGGACCAAAAACCATACCAGCACAGCTTCTTCGGGAATACCTCGCTTTCAACTCAATAGCCTTGGGTGTGAAAACTTAGGTTATCTAAGAAGAGCTGGGTTCTCTTGGGGATTTTCGATATGGGCTAGACTGGCCACAAGAAAAGAAGTGTTATCGACAAAGTGTGAAATATAGGTCAAGGGATGGGTTATCGCCAGTAAAAGTAGAATATAGGGACGTGGCCAGGGACTCTCAAAGAACACCCACCCTTATCGGGTAACTGTTAAGTACACGAGTAGAACGATTAGAGGAACAGATTTTCAAAAAATCTTTTCTATTTGTTTTTGTAATATTTTTAGGATTTGGTCATTTTTTTTTAAAAAAGAATCCCTTGTGTCTTCACCCGTGTGCCAGCTTTCAATGTTTCCATGTGAAGGTAGAGTGAGTTAGTAAAAAACAACAACAAACATTAACAATAATGGAGGTCCATTTATATGTTACTGTATTATTTAAAAAAAAAATTATTTCTCACCTTGATAAATAGGAACCCCAATTAAAAGTTAGTCCAGATTAATCATAAAATACGATAGACGTTTAGTACTCTGTTATAACAAAAAACCATTGAAACTGTAGAAAAAGGAATAACTCATCCTTTACTTCAAACTTTCACAGATTGATAAATGTTTTACTTTTTTTTCTATTTTCATTTAATCCATTGTGTCGGGTAAGGTTGAACAATTGTTGGAGGCGAACAATTGTCGGAAAGGTGAAAAATTGTCGGAGGTCAACAATTGTCGGATTGTTGTAGTTAATAACATGGACCATGTTCCATGTAGGCGTTAATATCTGACTCCATTTATTGATAGGAATGTGTCCCGACAAGACACTGTGTTCAGGATGAGGTTCAGACGTTCATAAAGAATAAGACCAGTTTTCAGAGTTCGGGCGAGAGATCGGCAGCGTAATAAGTACAAGTCGTCAGAGGTCTGTTAGAGGCTGTGTGGCAAGTGCCGTCGTAGAGGTGTGGCCTAGCGAGAGTAGATTAGCGGAAGGCTGAGTGGTCTTACTCCCAGGGGCCCGGGACCCCTGGGGTAAGTCAAGTCGTGCGGCTATGGAGACTAGGAGACAGAGTGTTGAGTGAGCCTACCAGGGCCATGGTGGCCCTGGTGTAAAGTGACAAGAAGTGCAGCTCAGGAGACTAGGAAACAGAGAGTGTTTTCAGGGCGAAATTTACTGATATAAATATGGTAACCCCCTCCCTTCGTGGAAGGCGGAGTCTGTCTGTAGGTAGTCTGTTTTATTATCCCGTTGGTCCCGAGTTACGTGATGTAAACTGTTTCTGGCATGATTTTATGACCGCTGGAACGTGACTGCCGGTCTATGTTATTAGGGGCAGGTGTGCTTTATGATGTCACACCTCCTGAGCTACGTGATTTAAACTGTTTCTGGCATGATTTTATGACTGCCGGAAGTTACTGAAGGTCTGCCCGGTCTATTTATGGCAGTCAGGTGGCTAATCCTCTTAGGTTTGCCGTACCCTCTGAGTTACTTGTCTACGACTTCCGACCTCTCTATGATTTATAACAAGAAGTTTACACAGATTTGCATTTCTATTATAATACATTATGAACCAGAGTGTAGGGTAATTTACATATTCACATATTCGCTATATATCGCTACACATTGTATGAATGCACGAAAAAAAAAGCGAAATTAACATTTTTTGAGGTGGACTGGTTGAAATTCCATCCCCTTAAGACCAGTGTCTTTGCCCTTAAATACAGCACATACCAAGATCTTTAATTACACCAGAGCGCAGGCATCTGCTTAACCAGCCTGTCTCATTACCAGTAATGGAGTCTCTTTGGCTCTAGTAGATTAAATTTATTTCTCCTGTCATCTGTTTCTTCTTTATAGCCACTTATATCTCAGTAAAATATACTATTACGTTTTCTTTATGTTGTTTTAGTCACTATCACGAATGAGTAAAAATATTTATCGAGGCACTGCATTATTTTATTATCTTGAGCGCTTTTAACAATTCATTGACGAAAGCTACAACAGAGCTAACAAACGTTCACAACCACATTTTCTTTACATCAATTGAAATTATTTTTCTATAGCGAAATTGAAGACTTTCAAAATAATACTTAGTATCATCTAGAGTGTTCTGGCCATGATCTTCACAACAATTTCTTAAAAGCTTGAAAACTTGATATGTATATCGCATTTAGTTAGATAGATAAACAACTTTATTATGATAAAATTACAATCTGCCTTATTAAGCAATGAGTAATTAAGATAAATGTTCTCATTCATACCATATTTACAATTCATCATTCACTCGCTCATTCATACAATATTTAAAAACAGCCCAGAGTCCTCCCACATCCAAATGGTTGTCACCTCCCTCACATGCGAAAGGGAGTCTTGGGAAGTCCCCCACGCTCCTCTGTCAGCCGCGTCACCGGATACGAGCCAGTGGAGGCTGACGAAGAGCGAGAGAGCCACATACGCTCAGGAGATAATTGGAGAAACTGGCCATTTCCAGACCCACAGTCACGCATTTATAACAGGTCACGAGGCCACTGCCGTTTCAGTCTCCGAGGAGGATTATAGGGATGAGTGGAGCAGTGCAATGACTGTGCTACGGGATTAGGGTGGTTGGATAGATTACTATGGAATTTCATGAACTTGGAATAAAGCACTTTTAAAAAAATTTTAATAAAAATGCATCACTTCATTTTGACACTTTGCTCACTTAAAATGTATTTTTAAATAAATAAAATTGTAAAAACTAAAATATAAAATTGTAAAAACTAAAATATAAAATAAAAAACTATATTGAAATGACCCTAGAACGTATGAAATCCTGAAAATGTTTTTGTATTGGTTTGCTTTACGACTTTCTATTGAATTTCCAAGCAACTAAATATCGTGTCCTTAATTCAATGATTCCTGGTTGTGAATGACTAAACCGATGTTAGTCAGGTCGCCAAAAACAGAACCTTAACCTGACTTCCCATTCAATAAGACCGGAAAATACTCTTTGTCTTAAATAATTAAATTAAATTAAATTTTTTTTTTCAATCATTTGTACTTTGAGTGAAAACCATTGACTGATATTCAAACCAAAATATTTCGAAGCAGTATATTATCCTTTCCAAAATATAAAAACCACCAATTAGGTATGTGGAATAAAGCAGGCACGTTGCTGCAGGAAACGTGCCTTTCTAGGTATCGAGCGTTTGTTTCTTATAATCTTTATAATATTACAATTGCTTGCAACAAGCTTTGACCGCAAGACGTAGACAATCCCGGACAACCGCAGTACCAACAACCCGTTCCATCTCCCTGTCATCCACTAACAGGGCTCTGATACCAGTCACTGGTTGAACGTGACTGGAATATGCTCCAGTGGATCCAGTATTTGCATACCATCTTCCAGGACTATGAATCACTTCTGGCACCCTGTCTGCCACGGTCGCATGACCTGTATTATAATAGCGGTTATCAATTCGTTTTAGTGTCGCTGCTTATCTAGGAGTATGGCGTACCCGTGATGCATTGCTAGCCTTTTTTCTGTAACCTGTATGTTAACAAATATCTGTTACGTTCTGGCAGCGTGGGTTATCTACTTCCGCCCCAAAATGACTTGTTTAGTCGATACAAAGGTCTGCTCCATTCGATTATCATACACCATCTGATTTCTTTTTCTTACTACGAATAACATAAAAAAAAGTCTCATTAAATTACTTAAAATTATTAAAAAGCTCAAAAACCTGGAGACCCTTAGAGTAAGCCAAAAATAAAATTAGTGGAAAGCAACCATTATTTGTTGTCTACCACCCCTAGAAACCTAATATGGATTTTTATACCCATACCCCAAAAACAAAGTTTTTTGTTGCTAAATTGGCTAAGGAACTAGATTTAAAACATTTAACATTAAACATAAAATATTGTGTTTTTTTGTTTTCGCTTCATCTTATTTGCAGAAAATTGTGTGTTACATTGAAGTAACCACACATTTATATTGAAAAAAGTGAAATGTAAATGATGAAAAAGTAAAAATAAATTAGTAATAACCTTGGCCTGACTCGTGCATTGAACTAGTTTTTTTTTAATTGAAGCGTAGTTGTAGCATTTATTTTATAACAACCTTTTTTCATATTGGAACTTCTTTATTGTGGTAAAATTACAAGCTGCCTTATTAGGCAGTAAATAATAAATAAATGTTCTCATTTATACCATATTTACAATTTTCATTTACTCGTCATACAGTATTTACAAACAGCCCAGAGACCTCCCAAATCCACATGTCACCTCCCTCGCATGCAAAAGAGGGAGCGGAGTCACGGGAAGTCACCCACGCTTCTCCGTCAGCCGCGTCACGGGATACGAGCCAATTGAGGTTGATGAAGATTGCGAGAGCCACATAAGCTCACGACATGTATAAAAACCTATAAGGATTTCGGTAAACGATACATCGTTGAAATTGATGTCCCGATATTGGCGATTAGTTTAACATTCGACAACTGATATGTTTTTTGCGGGAGGGGTATTAGACACCATCGCACAAAACCGTAATGTTATGTGGGATTGTACCCTAAAGCCGTACTTTTGTAGAAATTTTACCGGGTTTAAACAATAACACAGGCCTACAAAAAAAAAAAATTTTTTGCCTACGATTTTAGAAATGATTTTATCTATATTTGGGGTGCCTAACGTGAAGTTCTACACGACAAGTTCTTTGTAGCGACCGCTAACTAAACAAAATAAATCACCCTATACTCTATTGTATATATATTGTAAACAAATGTGAATAACATGAACAAAATATATTGTAAATAACATGAACAAAATATATTGTAAATAACGTGAACAAAATATATATCATTGTAAATGTGTTACGCAATAAAAAATGCGGAGTGCCAATTAGTTATATGAGCTGGGACACCAGCTGTAGGTAGGTATGAGGCCCAGACCCTTGGCAAGACCCTTCCAGCCTCTGCCAGAGAACAAAGAAAAGCCACATCATTGGTCACAACAAGCCTAATGATGATTGGCTGAGGGCAAGGCTAGCTGGGTATTTAAGCCGGTGGTCTGGCCCCTGTAAATCATTCTCCTGGCAACTACCGGCTTGTGGCTACCCCGCTTGAACTCTGAAACCTGACTGCTTCTTTATGAAAAACCTCTGCATCTCTTCTCTCCTAACCTCTCTATGGTTTAGTCCGGCGTCGTCAGACCCCACACCTTCCTAGTGGGAATCTCTGCCTTCGTCTCGCTAAATCTAGCACCTCCTTGGGAGAGACCTCTCCCTAGTGGAAAAAGGTTGTCCCGGCCCTGCAGCCTTACCAAGGAGTGTCTCCCGTGACAATTAAGTCTCTCTGGCCTTTTGGATCCGGACGGATTTCGCCTACCCTCCGATACCCAGTGTGAATTCGTGGTCATTCCAAGACCACACACTACCTACATACCTACCCTATACCTCTTCTCCTGAACATAGTGCATTGTCGGGGCTCATGCCTATCAAAAATGGAGTCAGATAGTAAAGCCGTCATGAAACGATTTTCCAGGTTATAAACTCAAACAACCCTTACTTGTCACCATGGCTAGGGTAACCAGGCACCCCCCTAGTGATCTGACATTATATTTTGTGCAGTCCTAAATCACAGAGGACTTCTGGGAAAAACAGGGTCCTGACTAGTTTGCAGATGATTGGCGCTTATATATTGAAAGTTCAAAGCGATGTGTGAAATGCTCCCTTCTACACAATGGGGTTAGGTACAATGATGGGGATAATAAACTTTCTTCTTTGACACCAAAGTGGTCACACCAAATATCCTTGCTTCCCTCAGAGGCAAACCCCACCTCCAATGGTATATTTGATGACCCACGAATAAGACAACTCATTTAGAATCTTGCTTTTGTAAATTCAATGGATAAGGTTGAGCGAAAAGCCTGGTCTCCATTTGTGGCAGTTGTTGGAAATTTTCTGGGCAAACGCAAAGCTGAAAATTATGTTGAACAGATTAACGAGATGCTTAACAGTTTCAAATCCCTTGTGTGTAAAATGAATATAAAGTTGCACTACTTACCCAGCCACTTAGACCAATTTCCTGAAAAGGTAAATGATACCAGTGAGAAACAAGATAATAGATTTCAGTAGGATATTAAAACTACGAAGTCCCGTTGCCAAGGAGATGGGATAAGCACATGGCAAATTACTGATGGAGTTGATTAAAAATTTACTGATGATTCCCAAATGCAAAATCTCAAAAAAAAGGTTCCAAAGTGTTCAGTGACTTATTTTATATATACATATAAGTATATATACATATAAAAAATATATATACTTATTTTATGTACGTTATTTGGTTTCGTCAATAGTTAAACAATTTTTGTAGAGGAGAGTCTTTTAAAAGAAAAAGAAAGAAAAGCTTTATTATGAAGTACGAGCAAAACACTGGTATATAGAAATATTAAGAGTTACGTTACTACATACTGGGTGGAAGGTTACTACTAATTAATAACAATTAGGGTGGAACGACGATTATGGTCTGGGGATAAAGCTGAGACATATATGTATAAGAAACGGATAAGATTCTTGGAAGAGGGATGGAGGTCCTGGAGGGATGCGGTTGCTTACTTAAAAGTAACAGGAACCATCAGTGACTTTCATGAAGTCACGAGGCAGGTATAAAGTTCTGCTCAAGCCCCTTCTACTTTTAGCATTATACATAATATTAGCATTATAATATTCTTAGCATTATAAAACTGATGACCTTTTCCTCTCTCTTTTTATTTAATAATATTTTTATAATATAACAATAAAAAATATCTGTTTTTTTTTTTTATTGAGCCCATGGATTTAACTTAATATAGTGTAACGGATATTTTACTGAAATGCTATATCTTAAAATATTGAGCTTCTAGGCAAAAAATAATGCCATATTTGAATTCAGTTCATCAAATTCATACTCCTGCACTGAAATACCTGTTGGCATGTGACATGTAGTCACTCACTTGTGATCAGCAATTATTGTTGGTTAAAGAGAAAAGCTAAGTTAGTGAGAGAACTTGATTCCAGGAAAACCTTCTGTTCTGCCACAATTAGCTTAACTTTCTTAGCCTGTATCGTTAATTATCAAAAAGCTGCTCACTTTAAAACACTTAGTGATTCACGGTGTTTTCAGTGAATTAACTAGTTTTAAATAATGGCTAGTGTTTGGGTCTGTGTGAAATATACTAGAATCGATTAACAGGACTAAATATAAAGATCACAAACTTTTCTTGGGTTTGCGTTCAGGTACAGTCACTACTTTTTTCTCTTTAACCCATTATTTATTAACGAGCCCTAATACACTGTGTGTACCTGAGCCATAATCAGGCAATATTATCTCTAAGGTATTTCTTAATTGTCTCTAACTGTCTATTTCATTTCCCGCACAAATCCCGTGCTTGGAAGGGATTTGTTTGTTTTTTTTTCTTCAAAGTTAGAGTATTTTTTCCATCCTAATGAATTGCTAGGGTATAAGAATCCCTTGTTTCCGGTTATGCGTTGTCCACTTTCATCAGCTCCAACTTCTCTGTTTTCGTGTCTATTATGTGCGTTTCTAAGCAATTTTATACTTCACCATTTTCTAACCTCCACTGTACTTCATCACAAAATAAAACTATTTTCCATGGAGAGGGGGTGTTGACACGAAGCTTTGGCTCTTTACCTTTATTCTTCACTTGATCTTTTTATTTTCTGTACTTTCACAAAACATGCCCAATAATCTTTATAGTTAATAGTTTTATAGCTAAAATGGAAACATTCTCCTAGCATGTTGCTGATATGTTATTCTTAAGAGATACTGAGCCAGAATTAAAGATCCTCTTGCGCGGAGGAAGCCATCGAAAACGCTTGTAAATTCTTACCAGCTGAGCTACGTTCCTTGCTGATCCAGTTATTTATTCACTCGGGTCACGGAGAAGACTGTCTACTGTTAGCATTACGTCGCTGCACTTGGATCTTCCTCGGATCCCACCAAGGAAATACATTCTTCCGACTATTTGCGAAGAATACCTCCAACTAAGGGTGGGAAGTGGGGCGGTCATTAATTAACAGCGCCAACTCTCATTAATTCAGTTAAGACGTAATTAACTCACCTTTAGGCCAAGGACGAGAAAAAATTTCCTTTGAAGGGAAAAGTGTTTCGTCCTTAGGCGTACCTTTAAAATCTTTAATGAATTCTTGTTTGAAAGTTAGTCATTTTTTAAATTTATATTCCGGTCCTTGCCTTTATCTGGATAGGCATTGTTCCATTTTACAAATGATTTATTTCTTTTAGGGCTAATTTCAAACTAAAGCATTAAATGAAATGAGATTATTTTAATAGATAGTCGCAAAAGAATAAAGGAATACTAAATTAATAAATTTCAAATACAACTGTGAAGCTATGCACTCAGGTAGGAATCGTTTAAATAAAGCATTCATCTTGACTGAAAAAAAAACAAATTGTAAAAAATAAAACACACATAACAACATAAACACGAGATCAAGAGCAACCATAGCTGATGCCATTGTATTGGCATATACATAGAGGTAGATGGAGGGGATAGGTCCCACCAACAAATTGTAGTACATAAAGAAAGTATATTATACAATAAATTATACTGGTCTGGTGGGCGTAAACTATCATGATTTGTATCAAAAATACTATTTACAATTATTTTATCATAATTTAATCTGTAATATTATTATCTCATACCCTATCAAAACATTGAATGCCTCTAGATAACATTTCTGGCTCACGCCTGGAACTCTAAACATATCTCATCAATCCATCCAGTTTTCAATATAAAATATATTTTTTGCAAAACAACACAACAAATTGGAATTGGTCCAGTCGATGTTCAATCAGCCTAGTAAGGGAAAATAATTAGTAACATGTAAATAATATATTCACTGACGTCACAACTATATCGGTTTTATTTGATAACTATCTTGATGTACCATTGGTTTGATTTCATTCAATGAAATTCAATTTAATGAGCTCTATTATCATATAAAATATCAGACCATGACTACTAGTGACCGGCGCAATTATATGGTAGTGGTGAACAGGTAGTAAGTTCTTTTAACCTCTGCCATATCCGAAAATATCTTCGTCCACTAGGCTTCATATTTAGTTAGTAGCAGTAATAGTAGTATTACTATAGATAGTCAACGGTAATTAAGGTTTAATAATCATATCCTTAGTTATAGTGGTTAATGGTAATACTCGTTATTGTAATATCAGTTGTCTACCTTACAAGGATGTTATTGGATGATTTTTCCCTAACAGTCTGTTGCCATCAATGTGGGAGGGGTGGTGGGGCCATAGTGTTTAACACTGGGTTGGTCTATGACCCCACCACCCCTCCCGCATCAATGGCAACACACTGTCGGGGAAAAATTAGGTTAAGAATTAGTATGTAAGTTAGTTTTAAGTTTGATCAAAAAGGTGAGCCCCATCACCTTTATTAGTCAGTTTAGTCCAGTCACGTATAATGTATATCATTATACTTGTTTATTCCTTATATCATTTTTATAAAATAACAAAACATGTTTATAATGTAGCGATGCTACAGGAAATACAAAAATAATTTGTAAATAGATTTGCCTGAGGATCTATAATTATATATAATTGTCTGTAAATTTAAAGGGGCTTTGAAAAAAGATAATAGATTAACTTAAAGCTATTGAGTGTGGTTTATTATTTAATTTTGATGATTTTAGTTGAAATTTTGCAATTTCTAGTGTTTAATTATAATTTTTTGTTCCAGGTGAGTACTTCTGCATCTCTATGGAGATATAAATCTTCCAACACTCAAATGGTATGTCTAATAAAATCCATAAATGTTATTGTGCCACATAAATGAATAGTGTATTGTATAACTTATTATCCTGGGCATATATTAAAGTTGCCTAGATCAGTAATTTTACAGACGTACATTTTGCAGAGTTTATCCTATCAAAATAAATTTCGGACAAATTTCAATTTGTTTTTCTACACTTATAAATTAGCTTTCCTATGTGATCATCTAATAGCTAACACAGCTTTAGGGCACATCAAGCAAAACTTAAGGTGGTTTATGTTCGATCCTCTTATATGAATGACCACTTAAATAATAAGTCAATGGTCTTGTTTATGTTTTTGATTTTATTCATCAATAAACATAAATACTTATTGTGACAAGCTGAATAACTGACTGGAATAGTGGACATCAATAGGAATAAGCCGGTATATATTTTTTGCATTAAATTATTAATTTTATTTAATTAATTAGTTCCAACAAATTTTAATTCAAAGAATCGAATTTTCGTAATTTTGCAAATCAATAATAACTTGTTTCATTGGTTCAATTCTATTATCCTTTTCTAGCTAAACGTTTGCAAGAATGGTAGTATCGTGAGATGTAAAGTAAGTATGATGATGCCAAAGAAACGGTAAAAACTGGCTTATAAGATGAGATATAGAAAATATGACAGAACCTACGTGGGTGTATATCTTATTAAAAGTAAAAATTAGATGCAAGGAACGCATGAAACTTGAAAGTAGTCAACATTACATTCATATAAAAATCACAAACAACGATAAAGCCCCTAACAAGTCAGACATTTTTAATGGTACAAGAAACAATGATCATTTTATTAATTTGAAAAATATTTAAATAAAATTTAATGGGACTTGTAAAAATCCCTTAACAAGGCATATTTTAAATTATTCCCGCTTATAAGAGAGCTTAAGATATTTGTTTTTGTGAGCTTTACACGGCTCGAAAGTTGAGGATAGCTACGATTAATTATTGACGAGGATTATTTTTCAGTATTTAAATTCAGTATATACAATTTTTAATGAAGCATTTAGAATTCAGGATATAGATATGTATAGGAGATAAATAAAAACATAATTAAAATAATTCAATAAATAGTGTAAATAAAAACAGTAATGACAAAATTATAATTAGTAGCTAACATATTAATTCTTTGATAGTTATATGCATATGAGTTATAATTATTAGTATTTTTTATTTATTGGCTATTTTTTATACTTCTTGGGTTCAGATTGCCGAATATCAACAATATAGTAAGGAGACGCCCGCTGCGAGCTAGTGTGTAGGGCCAAGGCAACCATCGTCCGCGAGGAGAAGTCTCTTAGCGAGACGAAGGCAGAGATTCCCACTAGGAAGGCGTGGGGTCTGCCAACGCTGGTCTAAAACATAGCGAGGTTAAGAAAGAGAGATGCAGAGGTAGTTGAATAAGAAGACCATGGTTTGTGTAGATCAGCAAGTGCCAGTGCAGAAATAGAAAAAGAGAAGTGTTCTACGAGTAGGTGGCGGTTTGGTTCTTTCTACCGTCCGCCCAAAGACGCTTGGGTTATATAGACAGGCCAGCTGTGATGGGGATGGTTCCCCACCTGCGGCTGTTTCCCCCACTAGCGTCTCCTCCCTCTTCGCCTGACGTCATAAGCTTTACTAAAAAAATATGGAAACATAGATAGGTATTTTCTGGGCCAAGAAGAGGGGAACTTCTAATTATTCGTAATTAGGAGGTGGCCACAACACCTAGTATAGCAAATAGTTATAGCAAAATGCTTAAAATAACTATGTAATTAGAATTTGTTATAATATACTGAGTGCAAGGAAATTTCTTAACTAAATACAAGGCATTTCGACAGGTATAAACGGAAAAACACACAAAACTATATACGGTAACATACTTAGTAGTAGTAGTTGTAACTGCTACTGACATTGTTGATCACACACGTGAATCATCAAGTTTTTTCTCATATCTGTATGTCATTTTAAGAATCGCTTCTATTCACCCTACAGTGCTGTTTATTGCAACCAATACACTGTGACTTCACAGTCGCCTAAATGAGCTGTTGGCAAATTGATTTATAGCACCCATTGAGCTTTGTTTTTATTGTAAAATGGAGGTTTTATTGTGAGCTGTCGGCGCATTGTGCCACCAGTGACAATGCCATTCACAGTCCGGGGGGGGGGGGGGGGGTTGGACGATGGGATGGGGGTGGAGATGCTTCCAAATCGGAACAAACTGGCTCTAATCACTTTCGGTCAATATCATCCCTCGTTCAATCACTCCTATTATTCTAATTTTTACTATGGATGCTTCGGTTTTTGAGACCACAATTGAATCAAGAGTGGTCCTAAAAAATCGTTCTTCTCTCTGTTATTAATTGTGTCACAATAGTTTTAATCCCCTTTCTTCGCCTACCGGGCCCTCGTAAAACGGTCTGAACAATTTTTATCGGTATTACTGTTGCTTTAAAAAAAACCTTCCCCAAGAAAATACTGAATAGAAAAAGAAAAAGAATCAATAAACCACCGTCAAAAATAATATAAAGTAAACAGTTGTGATCAAAATAGTGAGCCATCAACTTAAAATTGTTAATTGATCTTGGAAGGGATGAGTTTGTAGGGTATATTAAGGTCGTTATGAAGTGTTTTGTTGCTGACGTAATAAGGGGCATTTACTATTGTTCTCAGGACTTTTGATTGAAAGGATTGGATGCGCTTGATGTTCGACTCTTTTGCTGTCCCCCATAGCTCTATTCCGTATGTCCAGATTGGTTTCAGTATAACTTTGTAGATTAGAAATTTGTTTTCTGCTGATAGAGGGGATGTCCAAAGTGTAAGTTTATTTATTGTCTTTTTTACATCGTATGTGTGTTCTATGTCAGTCTTTTGTTGAGATGGAAGCCTATGTACCATACTGTCTCGGATACAGGAAGAGGAATGGAATTAAAAAAACTAGTAGACAAGACTTGCGACAGAGGGTAAATGTAATATGGGAGCAATAACTTTGATCCGTCATTGTATAAATAAATTGTTTTCATATTTTGAGATTTTTGTCATAATTTCGGAGGTAGGTCATGTGAATTTTACGTAGAGGACATGGAATTAAAGACAAAAATACCGTCGTAAAAACGACAATCGGATATTATAAAATACAACGATTCAAAATATTCTCAGTTATTCTCAATACTCTCGCAAGCTATATTACATTTAAAGTTCTCATCTTCCTTTAATAGATAAAGACTCGTTAAAGATGGCCGCGCCAAAAGTTTTAAAGGTATACTAAAAAATAATAAAACTTAGATAGCCAACAATTGAAAAGACCCCAAGATCCTAGAGGATCCCAAGCAGGTATTTTATATAGATATTTTAGCTATTTGCAATTTATTTGATATGTTGTAAAGGCTGTTTTCTGATTATTTCCAAAATAGTGATTATAATGTTTTGTTCAGTCATTCTGATAAGTTTGAATCAAACTATCACATTTGTTGTGTCACACTAGTTAACATTAAAGGATGACAGTCATGGAACCATGGTAACGTTCTTATATTTTATGTTTAAATTGACAATAGTGGAAAAATCGTTTTCCATTAGACGTTTATATTTCAATAGTTTTAGTTTAATTTTTAGTTTGTTATAGTTACTTTAAAAAAAAAATTTTTATTTTTTAAAGGGAAGGTTGATAGAATTCACTAGTTTCTGTCTTTCATAATAATTAAGCAGTATATACTTCAGCAGTAGAACGAATAAAATAAGGGTACTAGACCACTCTGGCGTGGCCTTCACATTATAGTAATATGGTAATATCATGTTGAAGAATTATGTATCCAGGTGACTGAATAAATCTGCCGAGCAAGCACCAGTTTGGGTAGTAATTCGTCATTCCAGAGCAAATCTGCCTGATCTTAAAGTTTATATCTATAAACTTTACTTGGCTTATCTAGTTGATGTGTAAAATCGACTTAAAGTTTAATTAATATCACAAAGCTTTAAATGACAATCAGATACTTTTTTCTATGCTCAATGAGTTTTTTTCTGTTATCGCCACGAAATTTTTAGTAGCCGATTTAAAACACTCATTTGATCTGCTAATGCAGGCGACAGTTAAAACATTCTTTAAAATTAAAATATTTAAATAAAATGAGGTGTAGAATCGGAAGAGGGTATAATTTGAATTATAGATAACACCAATGTTGTCTTCAAAATCTTCGGTTTAATTTCAATCGATTTCAACGGCTGTTGTTCTCAACACAACTGGGTTATTCATAGATTTTATTGGTGGACTGATTACTGTTTGGGAAAATGATGATATACATAGGCTATTAATAACTCTTACCAACTTAAGAAAACCATTTAAATAGAAACAAAAATAGGTGTTATATAAAACCTGAACTATTTAAATATTTAACCTGGCATAACTCGTTATGATAATTGATACTTGAGAGCTCGTGTGTGAGACTTTCTCTAACATTTCAAATATTTGCCTTTTTCACTAGAAAAAAAGTTTCGATGACAAATAAAATTATTGCATTATTTCTAGAAGATAAAGGAATACTTAAAACATTTTATTTAAATAAATTAATAAAATTATAATAATGAATAAACCACAAAGTAAATTAAAATCACATAGTTAAGATTCATTTTAGTAAGGTATTATCAGTTAAAATTGTGATAATACAAAAGTGAGGAAAAAATCATCAACACCCGTTTTGAAGATTTTAATCTTAGATTTTTAGTGTGAGAGGGGCTAATAGGTAGATGCATTTGCACAAACTTTCTTCGTGGACAGAAACTTTCTCTCACACACCCTCTTTTTGGAAATCGGTTCATCTTCAAGCCCTTCTATTGTTTTGTGGTTCAGATTTTCATTTCAGATGGGACATTTGGCGTCATTTAGCGTATTAAGATATGTCCTTTCATAAGGCTCGTAACTATGGTCTTCAGGTATTCTCGTCTTTCATTTGATTATTTTGAGAATTTCTAAATCAGGAACAAATTCCAAAATCCACGTCAAATACTCTGTCAGAAATAAATAACGATAACCTTCTAGAAATCGTAAAACGCAATATTCTCCTTATTGATATCGTAAATCATTGGTTTCATATCCACCGAAAGCTTTACCCGACTATTTGTATGGCTCATTACCAAAAAGATCTGATAAAAATCAACAATGTATCGTAATATTATAAAAATAACAAGCAAATAAAAACTCAAAATTGCAAAACCCGTGAAAACGTGAGGTGAACATTTGCGTGAGGAAATGTACCGTGTGAGATGTGGGCTTTTTCCAGAGAACATAGTAAACATTGACCGACGACGATAATCATGCAAGCAAGGAATCTAAACAGAGCTAAACGGAAGCCCCATCTACCCGCCATCCGCTTCCGAATTATTGGTGATTTTTCTTCAAAGGTAAAAGGAACTCTTTCAAAACGAGTTCTCCTGGGTTAAAGAAAGTCTTGAAGTTACTAAAAAATAAAATTAAATATTACCGGGTCATTATCAGATCCACTAATATTTGTTTAGAAAACTGGTTTACATATATTCTTGAAACTCTATGAAATGTTAACAGGCTGAAAATGGAAAAAGAAACTGTCGTGTACTCAATTAAAAAACCCGGCAAGAAAACAATTAAGAACTGGAGGATCCTAACTGAAAATTGTTATGCAACGAGACATCGAGAAATTTGCCATCGAAGACATAACAGAAACCTCTCCAAATTAAAACATTTTTTATTGAATTTGAAAAGTATTTTCTAAAATTAGTTAATCAGACTGATTTTTTTTATATGTATTTGGTTTTTAAGGTAAATTCCATGTGAGCTTGTAAGTACCACTGGAAAACAAACTGAACTCCCTTTTCTGCGCAAATAGGAGCCATATCAACCACTAGAAGGGATTTCATCGTCGGAGTTCCTCAAGGGTTGGTGCTGGGACCCCTACTCTTCAACATATACACCGCGCATATAGTAGGAGCATCATACTCCAATTGTGAGGTAGCGGTGTATGCGGACGACATAGGAGTATACAGCACCAGCCTCAACCCAGCGAAAGCGCTAAGCGCAGTTAATCACCGACAGGCTACGAGCTGTCTACATTCAGGTAAACCCAGCCAAGACGCAAGGGGTCTTTATCTCGTTCCAGCACGGGAAAAGAAAGCTTCCATCCAGCTTCAACGTAGACGGGACTGATTCAAAACTTGCCAATAGCATATGCTACCTAGGCATCAACTTAGGCAGACAAACGACGTTCGGCACACACCTGCAGAAGAAGCTGAAAAGATTAGGTAGGACCTACTACTCTCTTCAGCATCTCATCTCCTGCCCGGCTATATCTCTGAGACTGAAACTGCTCATATATCAGAGCGTCCTGAGGCCAGCACTGCTGTTTGGAACTCCGCTTTTCTGTTGTCTCCACACGAGAACCATAACTAGGCTCCAGAGCTTCCAGAACAACATCCTGCGCACGGCACTATGGCATACCCCTTTTCGTGAAATGGAGGCTCCTGACATCCATGAAAAGTTCGAGGTCCCCACCATCACCGAAGCCATCAAAAGAAGACTCTTTGAAACATTGCCAAAACCCCCTATTCAAAGACATGACACCCCCACCACTACCGGTAACATGGCAACTCTCTAGATCTGGGAAAGAAGACCAAATGGTGGACATTACGGCCCTTGGCCAACAAACAACAAGCCTCTGACGGGCACCCATCACTTCTATCCAACTGAATGAGCTTGCACTACATGCCTAGAGAGACTCTAGGCCCAGCCACCAGTGGACTCTCACCATTGCACTGCAACATTTCCACCTCTACCGAGGCTTCCCACACTCCTTAATTCTCTCACTCCACCTTTAAACAGGTCCTCCTAGTAAAAGGATTCAATCACCCCAAATAAATTCCTTTATTTTTCCCTTGTCCATAATCTTAAAGTTTGAGAGCTAAGGAAAAAAAAAAAAAAAAACTGAACTGGACAAATTATTATTGAAGTATTGGCCCCACTATTATTTAAGATTCTAAATAATTCAAAACCAAAAATGAAACTCCCAGATTCCCGGTATACTTTGTATAAGACCGGTATAAGACCAACCAATACAAGACTAGAAGCAATTATTCCGTCCAAATAGATGGGACTCTCTCTATTTGAAGTCTGCTGCGAATGCAATCCATCCGCGCTCTCATGACTCAATCCAACATAAATATTCCAAAAGGTGAGGGAAGGGGGGGGGGTAAATTTAAATTTTTCAGAAAGCAATTCACTCCGGAAGAGATATGGGTTTGGTTATCTCATATTGATAAATAACTACACCCTAGCTGCTGTGGATCAAATAAATCTTCTCAGTTGATCATTTGTCAACTGACGTCGATAGCTCTCACAATTTTTTACAGGGCCTCCCCCGCCCCTCCGCCTCACCCCCACCCTTCACCACTACAGTCGGGAAGTGATGATTCTATTTAAGCAACCTGAGGGTGCTATTGGGGAAGTTTTATTTTCGCTGAAAATACTACCCTTTTAGGATGCAATCATCCTGTCCTACATTCGCACGCATGCAAATATCGTTAAAAAAATTTCAAAGCTTAGAAATGCTGTCTTTCAGTGCCTACTGAATTGATTTGATTACAAGACCATGTAGCATTTGTTTTTTTTATGAATTTCATCATACAACTACAACTTTATTACGATAAAATTACAATCGGCCTCATTGGGCAATAAGTAATTGTGATAAATCAGTTGGATACAATCTACACCCAGTTATGTTATAAAAGTATTTTTGAAAGCACCAATAAAATATGTAAGTCCTTCTCAAAGACGAAGTAAGAAAATCTGCATATTTTTCTTTTTTGAGCCTGGAGTGTAGATCAAATTCAATTAGTGATCTGCGATAACTGTTTTATTTCTAGTGAAATTCTGAGTACAGACACTACAAATCGTACAAATGTTATTCTTATGATTAATACCATAAACGACTAATGTCATAATTAAGTTAATTACTAAAAGAAAAAAATTGAGATCTTGATAGCATAGACCACTGGTTGGAGCATGCAATATTTTTAGGTTTTAAAGTAAGGGTGTAATTACTAAACGAATTGATGGTGTATTTTATCAAACATGAAATGATTTTTATTTCTTTACTAGACGAAATTGTATTTTGATCTAAAAATAATCAGCATTTTGGATTATATGCCTTTAATATTTTGCATAGATTGAATACTTGTGCTATCGTGTAACACATGAAAGCCATGTAGGATATAAAGACATACAAGGGAAAAGTAGAAATTTTAGACCGTTTTCGAGTTTCCTCTCTTGTGTGAATTGCGGCAAACCAAGCCAACAAATGGCCGGATTCCTACAGCCCCGGAGGTATAGACACTGTTTATATTCAAGAGGCAGCCCTAAAGAAGGAGGGATCCCACACCATTTTGTTTATCCTGTGTATTGGATTGCGGCTTGGATGATATTCCCTGTGAACAAAGAGAGCATCAGTGAGAGCCGAGTGGTCAGGGCAAATTCCCTCTTTTCCTGTGCTGCTTTGAGGAAGGAACTATGCCGGTTTATGTGGTCAAATTAGAACCATCTTTGGAGATTTAAAGCGTGGATGAGCCACAAAAATCACGCGGTTAGTAAAGGTCCTGTATACAGTTTTATAATCTCGGTTATATTCATCATCACATCATGTTCTTTGATGATTCGAAAAATCAGTGTACGGAAATCTACTTCTCTTGTGTTAAGAGAAAATTTGTAATCGTGCCCTGCCCATGAATAAAAAATGTATTTTATTCATAAGAGCGAAACTCAAAAGAGAGAGCTTGTATTTGTGTGAAAATTAGAAAATTAAATTTTTCTGATTCTCAAAAAAAGCTTGAAGTCTCTCCCAAAATATATTTTTGATATTAAACCTCCACGTTATATCTATTCAAGCATCCTTCCATATATAATTAAGACAAGATACTGTAAAACAATTTACAGACATACATAGTACTAAAAATAATTAATAATATAACAGGTGACAATCGACAGAATAAAACAACACACCCGTACATGATAGATAAAATTTTAAAATGGTGGTCAATTTAACATGAAAAAGTAATCATGTTCATAAAAATTCAAACCTATGGTATATATACATTTGTATATGGACACATCAAATGTCGTAGGTCAAATCACGACGAATTGTACTTAAAACAGAAATCCTAATAAGCAGAAATCACCAAGAAATTTTATCAAATATTTTGAAAACGTAAAAAAACCATAAAAAATGTTCTCAAACGTCTACACTTCAAGAAAAATTATATAAAGTTTAAAATTTTAATTTATTTTTTGGAGAAAGGTTAGCAATCTGATATATAACAATGAATAAATATAAACTTAGAGATTATAATTCAACATAATCATTCACAGGCATATTGTTTTATTATTTATTGATTTAAGTTGTTTTGTATCTAATTGTCTTCTCTGCATATAAATTTATGCTTTTAGCCTAAATTTAGTCCTAAGAATCCCTGAATAGACGACACGTTAAGTATTAATGTAACACCAATGATAAAACATATTTGGGAGATAATCTAACCTACATACGAAAACTAAGTTTCACACAATATAAATATCAGAGTTCAAAGTTTCTTTTTGAGTGTTACTGTAAATATTGATTGTTACATAAACTGTCATAATCCTCATTATTTTCACTATAACATTCCATTACATACCACTGCTTTTTGTGCTACAAAAATAAGGAAACCTCATTTTCAACTAATGAGTGCCCACCCTATGAATAAAAACTTCGTGTCATAAATTGTGGCGTGTCCGTCATTTAGGGCTTTCGCTACGTCTTCAAACACAATTTGTTGTTTTTTTTGTTTGTATAATCCATTTAGGTTCTCACAATCATCTTGTCAAGTTTGTATTATACTTTATTATAAACTTAGATACACTCAATCATTGAGTATTATATTTATATTATTGTATTCCTTTGGTGGTTGCTTGCTTTAAATGCTTTAATTAATATTTTAGAATTGATGAGTAATTGTTTAATGACCCCGACCTATTTCCCATATTGTTGCTGTAGCATTATAAAGGCGCCTAGTGCAACTACTATCAACCCAACATATCAAACCTTTAAAAACAGTAGTAAATCAAAGTTTGCACACGATATTAATAACTTTATAATTCAAATTACAAAATACAAAACAAAAAAATCATAACGTTAATAGGAAAGTCGAGTTGATCCTTTTGATACCAAAAATGGAAACCTATTACAACTTGTTATTATGGGGTGATTAATTAAAGACATTTATTTATATCTTATAAAAACAAAAAAACATAATTTTTTGTGTCATTACTACATCGGATGAGAACTTATGGAACTTTTTCTCTACCTATTGAACCGGTGACATACAATTATAAAGTGACACAAAAAGTTAAAAGCCTAAAAAAGTATTAAATACTATTTATTATCAATAAATGAGCTAAACATTATCATATCTATCCAATAATATCCTATAAATGATTGGCCACCTATTACGTGAGAATTAATCGATACAGTTAACACTTTTGAAACTAATCTAACTGTATTCGTTGGTATGTAGATAACGATCAATTGTATCGTTTGGCATTTTAAATGCTATAGTTACATTCTCAATTCATCTCTAACGTTACAAGTACCGACTTGTACAATCATTGATCTACCCTGTCAGTGACACAGGCACTCAGCTGGCAATCAACCGATTGATTTGAAGTTTCTTTTCATCTGACCTGACTGTACTGGCCATTAATTAATTAATGCTTCGTGCAATTAATTAGCAGGTCTGTGACCTGTTAAAGGGATCTGTTGCCTTGCTCGGCTCAAATAGGATCTTCGATGGACAGATTCCCTTCACGTGCTTCCATTCTTGATAGAAGTGAACAAGCTAATCATGACTATATTTTTACTATTTATTTCTACAAACAAATTAATTATTAATGGATACAATTACAATATATATATATATGCAATTACAATAGCATATATAATATCACTAATAGTAGCCATCCCTAAAAGTAATCAACATCAAATTAAGCAACACGATTTTATGCGCTTTAAAACGTTAGCATCGGACCTTCCACCGAGTTTGGCACAAAATGTTTTGTAAACTCAAATACAGTTTTCATCCTAAGTGCTACTTCATGGTCCTAGCATACTAATCTAAATGATTTCAGAGTATCCTACCCGTCTACCACATATGCCTAATTCCTGCAACTGGCTGGTGTTCCATGAGGTGGTATTCTCCATGACATGTTATTACTTTTGTACACCACTAATAACCCTACTAATCCTACAACCACTCTTTAAAATTTTTTAATGACTCAACCATCCTACATTCTAATACTTACCAGAGTTAGTTTGGTTAGTTATTAGTTTGCCCATTCTCAACTTAATTTAAATAATAACAGGCATCTCACTGATTTTGTGTTGCTGTCATGTGATTTCTTTTTTGACCAATATGACCCAAAGAACCTAAAATATTAGAGGTACTTGCTGTATACAGCACTAATGTGATAAATAAATACATAAAACGCAACGAGTTAGAATTTAAATCGTGTTGATAAAATGAAAAATAAACAAAACCTGTCTGGTTATTTGGATACCTTTGCTAGAAGTTCTTATATTCGATTCGCATTAATGGTGGACTGAATCATTTTCTGGGTTGGTAGAAACTGAATGAGTGGCCAGGTCGGCGTGACAGGCCCTCAGGACTTATGCATTACACATGGAATGATTCTAGTTTATGTAATGGTTTAGCTAGCTTTCTAGATTAAGATGTTTTATGTATTATATATATATAAATATACATTGACGTAAAAAAATACATTGACTAAATAAGTAATTTTTAGGAATGTATCGTTTTTTGTTAAGTAAACACGTCTATTAACGATTGGAGCTTATCGCTGATATCATATATCATTTAAAGCTCCAGAACGTATTACTTCATTATTTACTGTACTATTTATAAATTATCATCAGTTAAACAAATATTGAACAATAATAATAAAAAAAAAGGATACTTTTAACATATGTTAAAACATTTTAAACATATGTAAAATACATTTTAACATATGTTAAAAGTATCCTTTTTTTTTATTATTATTGTTCAATATTTGTTTAACTGATGATAATTTATAAATAGTACAGTAAATAATGAAGTAATACGTTCTGGAGCTTTAAATGATACATGATATCAGCGATAAGCTCCATTCGTTAATAGACGTGTTTACTTAACAAAAAACGATACATTCCTAAAAATTACTTATTTAGTCAATGTATTTTTTTACGTGGACAATGTTCGTAAATGTACAATTGTTTAATATATGATATCTGGATATGTATACCATGTACTGCAGGCTTAAATACGTGTCGTTTTTGTATGAAATACTTTTCATCGGGTGTGTAACAAGAGAGAGAGAGCGAGAGAGAGAGAGAGGGAGAGAGAGAGAGAGGAAGAGAAAGAGAGAGGAAGAGAGAGAGAGAGAGAGAGAGAGAGAGAGAGAGAGAGAGAGAGAGAGAGAGAGAGAGAGAGAGAGAGAGAGAGAGAGAGAGAGAGAGAGAGAGAGAGAGAGAGAGAGAGAGAGAGAGAGAGAGAGAGAGAGAGAGAGAGAGAGAGAGAGAGAGAGAGAGAGAGAGAGAGAGAGAGAGAGAGAGAGAGAGAGAGAGAGAGAGAGAGAGAGAGAGAGAGAGAGAGAGAGAGAGAGAGAGAGATAGGAAGAGAGAGAGAGAGAGAGAGAGAGAGAGAGAGGAAGAGAGAGAGAGAGAGAGAGAGAGGAAGAGAGAGAGAGAGAGAGAGAGAGGAAGAGAGAGAGAGGAAGAGAGAGAGAGAGAGAGAGAGAGAACTCTCATGAGAGTCTTGGAGCAATAACGTTGCCATTAAGTAATTAAACATTTTCCCTTTCCTTTCTTATCTCTATAAGTATCTGATATTTTACCGTGTATGCTCAGACATAACACATCTATGTCAGTTGAAATAAAGGCAATTTGTTACTGTGCAGTATTGTCCGAAACAGCGAATAGTGAGTTCCTTCAAAGCTCAGATGTTATGCCGGGTCACCGTGGGAATTGATTTACGAAAGTGAGTATTATTGATACACTTAATACGGATTAAGGTTATTAATTACATGCAAGCATTAATAAAGTTGTATTTTTCTTACATTTTGTTAAGAGTTCATAATTGAGGGTTTAGCTCAAGTTTTGCCTAAATCATTGGAGTAGGGTGTTACCAGAATAGACAATAAATAATTTTACGGGGGCTCATAGTTAATCCTGAATATACATTTGAGTTAACATATTCGTTGGGTCTCAAAACATACAAATAAATACTTCCACTTACATTTTTTGAAATGCCTTTCATCTAACTTTATTGTATAGTTCATCCCTCGAACTGGTGTATTTAACGGCTTTGTTTGCAGTAGATACCTTGATCTGATTTTTTCTTTAAGTTGTTGCTAACTTCTACCAAATTAGGTTAATATTTAATCAAGTTTCATTTAATGATTTTTTGACGTGGAGCAGAGGTAGGCCGTACATTGAAAAGTTGAATCGTTTTGTTATACACTTTCACATTTATATTTTAGTCTAAATCCATGGTATTTGCAACCATACATGGTACATGCACAGACCATACGTTGTCGGAACGTTCAATCCGAGAGCCGTAATTCTGTGGGATTTTAGGTGTTCACTGAGATACCTGATGCTACCCATGAAAAGGGTCGGTTTTACGAGAAGAAGTTAAGCTTACAGCGGAAAAGCAAGGAAGCAGAACCAATCCAGAAAGACAATAAAGATTTGGCGGGAGAAGGACATTGGAGGGAACTTTTATGTCATCCCGTCGAGGATAGGTTAGACGTTAGCGATCGATTATGCACTACATCGCTGTGGTAACCTACTCATAGTTTGTGTGTTATATCCAGGGCTAATAATACTTAAATAATCATAGTATTAGTTATAGTTTTTTTTTGTTTTCCTATTTATAAATTTTAAGTTATTTTAGTATCAGAATATAATAGAAAACAAAATCATTCCTGGTCTAAGTGCCCTCTGAATAACATCAATATTCAAATGACAAGTTCACAAATAGCATATAAAATGAACTATAGCATTACAGTAAAAATCAAATAGTAATAACAAGTAAAATAAAGTGTAAACCTCTATAGGAATGATAATAATAATTATGAAAAAAATTAAAAATTGTTTAACTGTTTTATTAAATAAGGTACATGCAATCCAACTATAAGAAACCCTCTATATAAAGAAAAATAACATCAACAATAGCCTGTACAGTAAGAAATTAGTAAAAATTAACAGAAAAGAAAACAAGAAAGCTAGATACAAACTGGAAAACATTTACCTATATATAGCAAACAGTCAAATAAAAATAATTAGTACTGAAATAATTGTCGAGAAATATAAAATTATGAATGAGTGAAACGTTCTCAGACTAATGAGCGTATCTTTGGATGGTGAGGTGTTATAATAGAAGAGCTTTGATGGTTTGTAGGTATATTAGGAGGCAGATAATTCCAGAGGGTAGTAAAGGGAGCACGGAAGGACCGATCGTATGCTGCAGTTTTGTGGGAGTATAAAGTTCAGAGACAGGATCTAGTTTTACGTATTAATTAAATTATAGTTTTAGTTTAGAGATGCTATGAGGATTGGTAATGGGCCCTTATAGCATTAATTATAACAATTAATAAAATTGGCAATATTAAATTATTTGAGATATTACGTCATGGAGAAGTAATGTTTTATCTCTGCTATCCATGGTTTTTGTCCTAAAATGTATAAATGTATTTATAATGTATTTGTATAGATAATAATAAGCTACTGGTCTATTGTGAACGATAAGGTAAGCTATTGTTTATTATTAAAAATAGATATAATAAAGATGCATAATGAAGATTTGATGGCCAGAAGTGTTACGATACTCATACCATACAATAAGCTCGGGTTCACCTGAGATGTGCATCATGCTGCCTTGAGTGGTCTCAATCTCATTTCCGATAAGCAACGAGGTGAAAACATACAATAAATCGGTATATAGCTCTACTAACAAAAAACGTAAGTAATGCACAAAATAAATATCTCGATTAACTACTTTTGATTTATGTCTTCACCTGATCAATTCCCTTCCGATACCCTATGAAAATAAATCCCTTCTTTAAGTGGTTAGGCATCCCTCGTACTCCCCAATTCAATACCAAGTAAATTGTGTCTGTAGTATGCCGGTTCTGGGCTGTATTTTATTATTAAATTAAAATGATATGACTAGCCTTAAATTGCCAGTATTTTTGCATTTAAACGTTAGAAAATGACAATTAGTTGATACATCGATGATTTATGGCAAGACTTATCGCCTCCATTTAGCTAGGAGGAAATTCGAAGCAAGACTAACTCCTCTGCTTTGAATATGTTACTAAGCCAACAGAAATTTGATGCTTGATCCTCACGTCACAAACAAGCAACAGTTCACGTCACAGACTGCACATACAGGCAGAACACTGGCGCTGACGTGAATTAAAATAGGAGAGTGGATTCTCTAGAAAACCCACGCTTTAAACATTCTTAACTGCGGCACCACCGTGAACCATTTGAAACATTGGATATTAAATAATAGATAAAGATTACACCAACAATTTATAAAACAAAGATAATATTTAGTGTTTAGGTCACTTGGTGATGATTAAGTCAGTAGCTGATATATCTGGAATGTGTCAAAAAGTCTAGCTGTCTAGCCTAAAGAAATAAGAAATAGGATATTCTATTTAAAACATTTAAAAGTCTCAAAAAAAAATTATTAAAAAACAAAAATAAATTATATAGCGAGTCAAAACAAAAAAATTATCAGTTATACACTATACCTTGTAAAAAGTGTAATAAAAATATAATATATATCACCTAGATCAAGATGAGGTTCACGGGTTGGGCACTGAGGACCGGATGGACTAAACGTACGTAATATGGAACAGGCTTGCACAGCACGTAAACAATGTATTATATTTAAATACATACGACATAATCCTTGGCAAAACCAAAATAATCTGGATATCTGATAGTGATTTAAGTTCTAATAGTTGGATACTACTGCAAGTACCATTATAAAAACATTAAATAACATATATTTAAACAGCATAAATAAAGAATACCATCCATAAATGAATAAGTTATAAGTAGGGATTATTATTCGACAACGAAAGAACGTTCGTTGTGATAGCGTCATGTATTATCTATGTTGAGCCCAATATTTCAATTGCTTGATTTTTTCCAAATCGTGAAGAGAACAAACTGTACTTCTTCTGTGTGATTTCTTCTGGTTACTTCAACAGGGGTGCCCAATTTCATCTGAGATTTCACCTTCACTTGCAGGGGGCTTCTTCAGAATGACGCCTCTAAAGAAGACACCTGAAAGTTATGACCAAATATAAGAAAACCGGGGCGTAGAACAAAGCGTAAGATAATAATCAAATAAGGTAAAGAGGAAGAAATAATTGACCACAATATAAGATGACTGAAACGAAAAGAAACAAAAGGTTGTTGAGGTGTATTTTGTGACAGTATATTCCATGAAGTATTTTTTCTCTTTTCCTTCCAGGTATTCGACTGTTCCAGATGTTCAACATATATATAATCAATGTCTATAATACAATAACAACATTAATATTAATTATTGTGGGATATAAATTCCATTATTATATATTTTTTTTTTTTTAGTTAGTTAAATTCCTTTATTGTGCAATAATTACAATCTGCCTTTTATAAGGCAATAAGTAATTTTTAATAAGTAATAATTAATTAATGATAATTAATAAGTAATATTTTATGAATCTGTTATTCTTCATTGTTTTTATAGTTACCTTCTCTATCACTTCTAGACCAAATTAGTTAAAACCAAAGAATCTCCCAATTACAGGCAACTGTTCTTTATTGTATGACATATATTTTATTATTATTGTTTTTTAGTCGAGTAGTGGTCAGCAGTTGTCTAGTTAGCTTGTATGCGTTTGTATAAGATACACATTAGTGACATACCTATTAGTACTTGTTCTGTACTTTTAATTTAGGTACTAAAATCCTAAATATTAGTTCTGTTGACGATGTACTGAGTCGTGGTGGATCCAAATGTACATATTTCACTGCAATAATAAGTAGTGGACTGTATGCATGAAATTTGTAGATTGGGCGTTGAACAGATAAGGCAAATCTTTTGTTAAGATGGAAGCCTAAATAACGTACTGTCTCTGGTACAGGACGAGGAATAAAATTAAAAATAAACTAGTGGACAGGACATGGTGGCAGAGGGTAAATGTAATGTGGGAACATTTTGCTTCATTTTGCTTTGATCCGGCATTGGTTGCACCAATACTCGATCCTATCAAGGTGTTTGAAGGATGCTATATCGGGATCTGACTCGATAATCTAGAATTAAAATTAGAGTTATTTTCTGATGGATAAAAAGGCTGCACAAACATCCATGACTCTGAATACATGACATCCCATCCTATCGTTTTGTAGAATCGTAGGCAGAAGTCAACACAACTGTAACTTCAGGTTAATAATAGTGAGATTTAAATTAATTACTGCTGGCTTTAGAAAAAGTATTTTCTGAACACTGTTCATTGTTTGTATTGCTCTTTCTTGTTTGTTGTAATTTTCATTAGCACGGTTTTATACTTAGTTGGTGAACCATCCAAACTTCTGTTCTACTTCTATGTTTAGAATAGCTTGGTTCAGAGGAGATCCTGAGTAATTATCTATTATCGATATTAAAATTGTTCTAGAGACTGAGCCAACAACGGCTTAGCTTTTTGCCGTAACTACGCTACAATGGGGCCGTGCTATTGCCCTGAGGCCTGACTGATGATGTGGGTAATCAGGGCAGACCTAGAAGAAGGTTGCCCTTTGATAGATGAGCCAGTAGGCCCTTAAACGCCCTGATCCCATCACCGATCCCGATGAACGAACCTCAACTCGACTTACGGCCGTCGTAATATCAGCGGAAGGAGGGGGAGTTGCCAGGAAAATTTCCTAACGATAGGGTGATAACTTCCTAATCCGAAACGGGAGGTATAACTTCATTTCATACGACCATCAAGCATTTATGATAATGGTCACACAACCGGCCTCCATTATACCGCTAGAGCTGGATAGATCCACGGTAAATAAGGATTGTCCACTAAAATTTAGCAATAAATAGTTGTAACAATAAACAACTAAAAGACAATAGCCTGAAGTCGTTAATAGAACCACGGGTAATTAACATTGATGGAGGGGCTTTTTTCGAGTAACCAAAGAAGAAATTTTCGACCACAGTATACGATAAGAAACAAAATGTTGAGCTATATTTTGAAACAGTATATCTCATGAAGTATTATGTAATTTACATGAAGTATGAAGTAAGAAAATATCAATTTCCTAATGTCCAAAATGCATTTTTATTTTGTTCATACAAGCTATACTAGTAAAAAGTCATTAACTCAACCATTTATTTTATAGAGGAATGACTGTTTTTATAGGGGCACCAACTGTGGTGAAAATAAAACCAGCTCCATGATAATTGATGCATGGCCAAAAAAATTACTAGCAAAACATTAATTAATGTTCTACTGCACTAGCAAAACTAATGATCTTTGTTGTTGATGTTTCTTGGACTTGAAGGGAACTATAATTACTTAAAACTTTTAAAATTATCAATTATCATCAACATTGTAAACTGAAGGTGAGCCCAATCACCTAGAATTGTATATATGTATTGACTTTTAACTTCAATCTGATCGTTATGTAAGCCAACCTCCTTCGAATGCATCAGCGCGTCGCAGTAAGAATGTGCTAAAAATTTTATTAATAAAGGGGTTAAGAAAAAAAAAAAAAAAAAAATCATCAAATGTGTATGTAGTTGCGGTTTACTTGGAATCTCTTTAGATTTTTACCAATTATATAGTCGAAACCTCATTGATTCTAACGTTTGTGGTGGATTGGCCCAAAAGAATTAAGTTTTATTTGTACATGAGCAGCTTACTACCAATTATAGTAGTATTAGAAAATAAAAATGGTAAATTAGTTACCTGTATTTAGTTTTTTAATTAGACTAACTTTGTGGATTTATGAATGTACAAAAAGGCATGTATTTCAAATTAACAACATATACTTGATAGAAAGGTTTTACCAGATCGCGAAAAAGTACTGAGCATGTAAGTGACCTTATAAAAATCATTAAAGTCCCAGTTAATAATTAAACGTTAGAGACTTTTATATCATATGATGCAGGGAGAGAGAAATAATGGACAGTTATTGCAAAAAGTGATTAAATCTGTTCGAACCGTTCTTGCAACAGTACCGTGGCCCGTAACTGTCAAATTACACCTGACATGGGTTGTTTTTCTTTCGTTTATTATATTAAAAACAATTTATTATTAGATAAGTTATATAAGTTGCAATTTGAATGAATGGCTCATCCGGATTCCACCAACCGTAACATATTGCTTGGTTATTCCAACTTATTATCCAAAGACTCGGTTAATACCGAAGAAAGAGATAGAGAAAGAAAGAGAATAAGGGTGAGTAGGGCCAATAAAGGAGAACGTTCCCTCTCATAGAATCCGATCGCATATTAGGGGAGGCCTCCAAGGAAATTGGCTCTTCTCCCTTAGCGAGCGAAAAAGTGGCTACGTAGATGTCTGCCTTGTATCGGCTATCTATTGGTACCCACCGACTTATGGGTCCAATATGTGAGAGCACCATCTGCGGCCCGTATGCGGACGCTAACGGTGGATATTGGTGACTAGGGAAAAGTATTACATACTTCAAAATCAATTAGTCAAGCTTGAATTCTCAGGGTAGAGGGTGGCCTGGTTGGAACAATGCAAACCAATGATAATTGTAGTGAGAGGAAATGATAAAACAAAAAAACCTATTGTATTATTTGCTTGTGCTCAACTGGAGTGGTCAATGAGCCCCAATCCGTGACGATCTTGAAGTATTTTAGGTACTGGAAACCCTTCATGTTTTTTTCTTTGTGATTACCCGTATGTGAGGTGGGTGTTACTACACCATTAACATGTAAGCCGGTGAAGTCACAGCAAGATGTTGATGTAGTCGCGATTTACTTGCAATCTCACTAGATTTTTACCAATTAGTCGAAATCTCATTGAATTAAACATTTGTGGTGGGTTGGCCAAAAAGAATTAAGTTTTGTTTGTACATGAGCAGCTTACTACCAATTACAGTAGTATTAGAAAATAAAAATGGTAAATAAGTTACCTGTATTTAGTTTTTTAATTAGACTAACTTTGTGGATTTATGAATGTACAAAGAGGTATGTATTTCAAATTAACAACATACACTTGATAGAAAAGATTTACCAGATCGCGAAAAGGTACTGAACATGTACCAAATAACCAATCCTCAGCCTCGTTAGTACGATTGCAGTATTCCAGACGATGCAGGTGTTCATAGCATTTTGTGTTCCCTGGAATTTCTCAACTGAGTAAAGCTAAGTGCTTTCTTTCCATTCTTCTTTCTTTGTTTCACTTTTTCTTCATAATAACTTCTCTTTCTTTTGACTTCCAAGTACGTAGCATGGGAAGGTAATTGTTCAATAATTACGGGTTTTTTCAGCTTGACAACTTGTTCACTGCTTTCTAGTTTTACTTGGGAAGGAATTAAAAAAAAACTGAATATTCGTTGTCACGTGTCTAAAGCTGATTATATTCGATATGTTTTAAAAGTCAGAACCAAAAACATTTTAGGTAAATGTAATCACAGTGAGAATTGATTACCTCAAAATATGGCCCATCGATTACCCGAACATAAGGGCTTAAAATGGCTCTGCCATAATAAGGGCGGTGTTCCCAAAGGTCAATGTGCCCTGTCCAGGAATACCCTTGGTTTTAGACAAAGTCTTAAACACTATACAAATAATTTCAACCGAAATCTCACTTCCTTAAAATATTCCTTGTTCTAATCAAGACGTTTTATTTTACTATATAAATATTATTATAATGTGTATAGCTTTGGCTTGGACTGGAAATAAATATTATGATAAAATGTTCTTTTTTACCATTTAGTTTAGTTTTTATTTATAAATTAAAATGTTTTTTTCAATGAATATTTTGAAGAGTGATGATGATAGTTTTTTTTTGTTCTAGACTAGAAACAGTGCATATTTGCATAAAGCTTGATGTAAAAATTTTTATAACAACTACACTACAAATAATAAGCTATCAAGCTTAATTAGGAATCAATCAATAAAAAACTATGGATTCCTTGATTTTGCAGTTAGCTCAATGAGAGTGTGTGCTACTCATCACACTTAAATCATAAATCTTGAAATGTCTCATACTGATGTCGTTTACACTTCACACGTTTTATTTTTTGGATTCCATTTGTACATGATATACATTATTTTTGAATTTGAGCTCAGAGGAGTTTTTAATGATTGGAACATGTTTCCAACTTTCAATCACACTAAAACGAGCTAGAATTGATAGCCGTTCCAATCCCGAGATTAGCTGTCCGATAAAAAGGGACTGGTGGAGGAGGCAATGATGTGAGTGGATAGGTGGGTTGGAGAGAAGGGCTACGTGGCATTAGATCTGGCGAGATGGACAGCGGGCAAGGTCCGTACCCAGCCAATAAACCTCACGGCCCACTAAACCTCGTGGTCTTAGGGCTGGCAGCTTTTAGTGGCTTCTTAGGCAGTCCTGCCTGAGTGGGCACCAAGATAAAATTGGATTCGGGAATCACTGATCTCTGTCGGGTTCACTTTACGGCCGTCGATAGAATCGGCAGGTGATCATTGAGAAAAAATGTCTTCCTATTTATAAGACGAGATTATATTTAATGCCATATTCAATTCTTATCCTAAGAAAGGTGATGAGTAATTACTTGGTTAATTAGCTAAACTTAATAATTATTTAAACCATCAATTAAAACCTTTGGTATGCTTCATATAGCTACTTACCTCAGTTTTATTACTATTACGTCTGCGCTAAAACTCAACTTGACTTTCTGGCCTCCTGTACCAGCCTCTACCAATGGTTCCGGTGTTGTGCGGATGCCATCCAGTTCCTCATACTCATAAAGGAACCGTCATTCCATCGAAACCAATATCTTCCTATGGGCCTTGATCAGCGAAGTACCTCTATCATTATATTCCTTGACCATTCTCAGCATTTCGAGCAACGTGACCGCTCCATCCAAATCTACCGAACCTCATAGACTGGATCAGGTCTGGTTCGAGATAGATCTCCAAGCTCCTGGTTTATTTAACGTCGTCAAGCTTTACAATTCCGAAGATTTAACGCAGAATTTTGTTCTCAATGACCATTCTGCACGTCAGTTTTGGAGATATACATTTCTGAGTGATATAGGAGTATAGGCCGAATAATAGATTTATTTAAATGAATCTTAGTGTCCTTAGACAAAGCACGGAGACCATAAAACAACGGTTGACTTGGGTTATGAAAGATCCAAAATAGACGAACTTGGAGACTTTATTGAAGGCATATCTTCCGATAGGGATTGCTTCTGTGATCATGTGTTTGGTTTTTGTTGCATTTAGCAGCAACAGCGACAGCCTAAAAAATAATCAAAGACAGCCTGGATTAAGCGTCCAGTCATGTTGATGTCATCAGTGCAAGAAATAAGTAATGTTCGACTGAATAAGGTTCCACTTACTTAAACTCCAGAATCTGTAACGCTCATTTCGAGAGTGTATCAAAAAATAGGCAGATCAATGTTCCTCTTTGCCTCAATCCTTTCCACGAGACATATTCTTCTGATCTTGCATCCTCAATCTGCACCATGCATCTCAACCCCACCATGGTGAGTCTTACTATTGTAATTAGCTTCTCTAACTAAAAATCCTGCAGTTCCCTTGTTGGCTTCTACAGCTGTTCTCCCCCATGAATGCTTTCATAGGCTGCGTTTATATTAACAGAGAGGTGTTGTCTTTTAAGTTTGTATTTACGTCCTTTCTCATGTATGATACGTAAGCAGAATATTTGGTCAATCACGGATCATCCTTTACGAAAACTACACTGGTACAGCCCTAAGCTCTTTTATGCAAAGGGGAGTGGGCGCTGGAAGAGTATGTTGGAGACCGATTTGTATGCTCAACAGAGTAAGGAGATGCCTGTTCGATTGCCACAGACCAACCTATTACCATTTTTATTGGTTGAACAAATTATGGACTTGGAAACTTTTGGTATCAGTTCATCTTCTCAAAAAAACTGCAATCTGTCCTTAAGAGGCATTCGGTAAGGGTGATAAATGATTGCATTCGTACCGTATAAACAATATTCCATTAACTCTCTTATTTACCGAGTAATTACAACGTGCATAAACAACAACCGAAATACATAAAAAGCCCAAGAATCTCCCCAAATTCACCTGTGGGAATGTTACCCCTCCCCCTTCTCCCAGCAAGGAAGAAGAAAGATGGTATCAGGGAGATTCCCCACGATGCTTTACATTACTGCTAACTAATCTCAAATTAACTAACTAACTACAGTCATAATGTACTGTCATTATTGAAAAATGTAATTAAACTCAAAGCTGTTAGGTGGCGATAAAGAATGTAGGGTTCAAATTTCGGAGTTGAATGAAGTAGAAGAAAAAAATAATATACAAGGGGTGGGGAGGGGGAGGTTAGTCGTACGTAGTTACTTGAGAGAAATATGATTTTTAAAACTCATTTCATTTTTCTTTAAAGAACATCAAGATTATTTCAACCTGTGTCTAGCACGGGTACGTATTATTTGTCGTAAGATACATATGATTGATCATGATATCGGGATCATTAATTTAATTTTTACACTTCTCAGAAATATTTATTATTTTTCTCCACATTCATTAAAAATTCGTCATAACTTGGTCGTTGTGAGATGAACTCTGGATGAAAGTTTCTATTTCAGACTATTTCAGTTTTAGTCTTTTTGAAAATCCCTACCATAATTGGATTCCCAAATTTACGACAACGCCGGCATTCTACAACGTTATGTGTTATAGAGCGCTGGGCCGTGCTGCAAAAATGTTAATAAGCACGGACGTTTCTGTGTGACATTCAGCCATGTGAGATATGTTTCATATCCTAGAACGGAAAGAACCATTTATGGCGCTTTTAAGGAGTATATTAGATTATATTTTCTTGGAAGAGTTTTGATTAAATTTTTTTAGGTTTATTAGTGGTCAAAAGAGAGTATTTATTCCTATGATCTTGCGTTTTATAATCAATACTAAACTAATGGCAGAATAATAAAAAAAAAAAATATTTTACACATTAATGCTATTGCTAAAAGTTCCCTAATTATTTAGACCCGATTACTATTACAACTTAATAAGTAAATAGTATTGTGGGGACTATTTTAATTTGCATTTCATTAATGAAAATGTAGTAGAGAAAGTTATGATTAAGAATACTTCCATTGCTTATTTTTTAATGTTTTTGGAGATGAGTATTTGTTTTATTTTCGGTTATTGGACTGACTTATTTATTTTTATAGCCCACATTGCATTTTATGTTGAGTATCACTACTTTATTTTGTCGTGTCATGTAATGTTTTGATGGAGTGCCAAACTCATTTATTGTACATATTTTTATTCAAATATTTTTCATATTTTAGGATCAATTATGCGTTCAATATAATGACTTCAATTAAAAACGCAAGTAATGCCTTAACACAAATTATTCATACATTGAGGATGGTATAAGATATAATGAGGTAAATATTCAGATAATAATGATTAAAGAAAGTCCGTTAAGTCAAAACAAAGTGTCAATTGTTAACAAGTTTATTGAGACTAAAAACACTCAGTAAACGAAATAAACAATAAGCTAATAACTTTCCATTCCCAGCTCGATTAATTTATTAACTAATATTACTGTGCTTTGTTTATCCTTTTATCACAATAAATATGTAACTTTGGAAGTCCTGGCAATGGTCAGTTTCTCCAATCATGTCCTCTGAGCGTCTGTGGCTCTCGCGCTCTTGGTTAGCCTCCACTGGCTCTTCCAGACGCGACTGACGGTGGAGCGTGGGGGACTTTCCAGGTCTCCGCTTCCTCCTTCGCACGCGAGGGAGGTGACAACCATGTGGACTTGGGTGGTCTCTCGGCTGTTTGTAAATACTGTATGAATGAGCTAGTGAATGAAAATTGTAAATATGGTATGAATGAGATCATTTATCACAATCACTCATTGCCCAATAAGGCAAGATTGAAATTAATCATAATAAAGTTGTTGTTGTTGTAATAATAAACTTTTATCACAGCAGATTATCCTTTAAACTTTCGCGACTAATAAAAACTTCATCATGGACTATCTTGGTTACTTTATATAACCAGACTCGTGCCGACATTGTGTCATTAAATGGAGTATTCCTTCATCAATAATTAATAGGTTCGCGATCCACTGGGCTGTGAAATAAGCATAAGCAATTGCTGTATTTTTGTTTCTTACCTTTCAATTTTTTTTACGTAATATGTTATAAATTCACTAATAAAATTATTCAATACTTTAAAATTTCATATTAAATATATTTGGGTACACGTTCTCTTAGGGTTGGCTCAGTACAAAAAGGGTAAAATCTTGATGTTTGTCTGCGCAAGGAATGGAAACAATATTAACAGATATTTTTTAAATGTGATTTAACTTCAAATTGAAGCTTCTATTCTTCAGATCATTTCATCAATCATCAATGATTTCAGAAGAGTAAAAATTATGTTCTTAATTATTGTATACGTGCAATTGCCAAATAATTATATTCAGACCATTTCATTAAAAATTACTAACAAAATAACAACGGTTTTTTAAATTAATTCCTTGGGATGTCACCTGAATTCTATTATCTTGGATTTTCTCCATACATACAAGCTTTTTTACGTCTATGAAAGTAGTAGAAAGAGATGATAATAAAAATTCAAAAAAAGAAGTATAAACATATATTGTAATGAATAAAATAGAATCACGAACTAGCAATCGTCTTTCTGGATAATAAAAAGGTGTTGGAATATCCAGAATATCCATACTGAACTGAAATGTACTGCTTTGGAAGGCCACTGGCCATCTATGCCACTAGGCTATGCTAATGAGTCGCATAAACTATATTCATTCATACCATATTTACAATTTTCATTCACTCGCTCATTCATACAGTATTTACAAACAGCCCAGAGACCACCCAAGTCCACATGGTTGTCACCTCCCTCGCGTGCGAAGGAGGAAGCGGAGACCTGGGAAGTCCCTCACGCTCCACCGTCAGCCGCGTCTGGAAGAGCCAGCGGAGGCTGACCAAGAGCGCGAGAGCCACAGACGCTCAGAGGACATGATTGGAGAAACTGACCATTGCCAGGACTTTCAAAGTCACATATTTATTGTGATAAAATGATAAACAAAGCACAGTAATATGGAATATAGGAGGGTTTTGAAGGTTCATAAGGATGAAGCACGGCAGAAATTAGGAGGGAGAGAATGCCAGAGAATAGTTAGTGAGCGAGGAAGTAGTGTATAAAGGATCGGATACTGCAGTTTTGTGGGCGGGATTAGACGAGAGAGACAAGGGGTAGGCTAAGGATTTAAACTGCACAATATTGTATATATAAGGAGGGTGATGGGAAGTAATGGCTTGGGTTTTCTATTCACAGCTCCTATTGGGAGGAACGTGATTCCATTTACAGAAATTAAATAATTCTATTTTTACAATTAGCTGAAGGTACTGGGAGGATTTGACCTTCTCAACGTGTATGAAAATGTTAATATTGGTATCTAATCTAGGTAGTTAACAAGGTTTTCATCTTCATCCTCCAATCTACCTTGTGCCCTAAAACCCTATCAATAATTGGCATATAGGACTGGGGTACCTCCTGGAGCTCATCTAGTTCTGGGGATCCTGGGTTTTGCTCTCGTACCTGTTCTCTCTCAGACTTTCATTGGTGGGCTCCTTAAATGTAGAAACAAGTGGGTTAATGACCTGAGAAGTAAAATGAACCACCCTCCTCTCCAAAAAATAATAAACTTTCCATCTAAGCGTTGGAACAAAGAGCATTAATATCATCCATCGTATCATAGCCTCCACACCACGTTAGTTCTATATACATTTGTATTTAGTATTCCGAGCATAGTTCATGCGACTCATTAGCATAGCCTAGTGGCATAGATGGCCAGTGGCCTTCCAAAGCAGTACATTTCAGTTCAGTACATATATATATATATATATATATCCCCTTTTAAGTCTATTAACAGATGTTAACTATGTGAGAAAATTTAACGTGGGAAGTCTACCTTTTCTTTACGATTACTGTATTTGGTTACCGTGGCACTCGGTAATGGAGTCAACAGATATTTGCCTAAGCCAGATAAAATATGATTAACAGAGGAGTTTGCTCTAACTGTCTTGAACTTAGTTTAATTTTTATTCGTAACAAGTTGCTGGGCCTAACTGTTACAGTGTCACATATCCACGAGCCCCAGGGGACGAGTCCCACATTTCCCACTCTTACACTCACAACTGTGTTTCATAATAAAGGGGTGTAACTTTCGTCGAGTAAGGCGACTGCTGTACATGACAGCCCTGGTATATTTTATCTAACTAAGTTTTAGCTTGAAAGCTCAGACTTTTTTTTTCATATTTAGGTTGGTTATTTATGTTTAATAATTTAATGAATGAATATATGACTAAATGCTGGGTTATTAGTTCTTGCCCCGTCAGAGGCTAAATATATACATTTTTGAAAGTCAAATAAATTAAATTTTCATCCAGGGATTTGGAACTAGCACTTCGTCAAGCAGCTGCTCAAGTTCGTACTTAAAGCAATTAATTACTTTATAGGTATCAATATGAACAAATTTGTTTCTTCTTATATGCATAGATATAACAGGATTTTAATGAAAACAACATTAACCATTTACAAATAAACGAATGTTTGTCCCGTAATCACTGCAAGCTTTTGCAATTGCCTTGTTTGTAAGACACACGATTTCTTCAATAGACTTTTGATTAAGGCAGCTCCGTTGGTTTCTAACTTTTGACATCCGAAGGTATGTTGATCCGTGGTTTTAGGCAAGGTACCATCACAAATACTTGTTGGCCTCTCTATCACGGTGGTATTTGGCTGCAAGGACTCTTGGCCAGTTAGGAACTGATTCAATTGAAATTATAGTAGTGATTACAATTAATTAATTAACCGGTGCCTTATTCCACAAATGGAATCAAGGAAGGACCTGAACTCAGCTAGTCTACTGTTTGACTGATATCGTTGAACTGAAACCCTTTATTAACATTGAAATTATAAATATTACGATATTCTATACATACATAACACAGTGCACTAATAGTGTAACCAGGGATGGTGATGCAATATTGAAAACTTCGTTAAGGAACAATCCATAAATTTCAAAAAAATAATAAAATATAAGGGAAAGCCTATTAGCTTTTATAGTTAGTCACAAAAACACTTTATTACAAAGAATGTCGTTATAATAGCTACTAATCCTACATATTTACAAACTCCGGACTCACATTTGGACATTTATTCTTTTAAACCTAGTATGTTTATTACCGTAAAACATGAAACTGTTTTAAACAAGTACATAAACTTATTGAACAAATAAGCGGTAACCAATCTGCACTAAAAATAAATTCTTATATTTAGCGAAAACGCAGTCTTAGACATATTCCCAATACACCATGCACAGTAAACACTTATCCTAACATACTCTATTTATAAGACAAGCCTACAAGAAATAAAACATTTTTTAGTACCAAGGATTTTAGAACTGATTTCAGTTATATTTGAGATGCTGAATCTAAATTTTTATGAATCTAAGTTTTCCTCTATTCGCTCTATTTTTTTTTCAACTTTTAATTACCTATAAAATTATTGTGTGAAGTTCTGAATTACATGTACAATGATGAGTTTCTGTATATTAGCCGTATTGCCAGTCTGCTTCTCTCAAAACGCAATCTCGTATTTTGTCACGAAGCTAGAGGACTCCTGGAATTAATGGGTCTTCCAGATTATTTTCTAGACGATTGGCACCTATTCATTGACACCTCGAAGCGAATTTTGAAATTTGTCCTTCCACACAATGGGAATAAATATCGGTCAATACCAGTTGCTCACTCAAAGAAAATATTTTTTTTTTTTTATTTTTCAAACAATTTTATTAAGATAAAATTACAATCTGCCTTTTATTAGGCAATGAGTAATTGAGATAAATGTCATCATTCATACTATATTTACAATTCATCATTCACTCGCTCATTCATACAATATTTACAAACAGCCCAGAGGCCCCCCAAGTCCACAAGGGTCACCTCCCTCACATGCGAAGGAGGAAGCGGAGTCTTGGGGAGTCCCCCACGCTCCTACGTCAGCCGCGTCACTGGATAAGCCAGCGGAGGCCGACCAAGAGCGCGAGAGCCACAGACGCTCAGGACATGATTAGAGGAACTGGCCATTGCCAGAACTCCCACTATCACTTAGTTATAGCAGGTCACGAGGCCACTGCCGTTTTAATCTCCGAAGAGGATTATAGGGGTGAGTGGTGCAGTGCAATGACTGTGCTAGGGAATTAGGGTGGTTGGATAGGTTAGTATGGAATTTTATGAACTTGGAAGGGATGAGTTCAAGAATATAGGGTATATTCAGATCATTGTGAAGGGTTTTGTTGCTGACGTAATAAGGGGCATTTACTATTGTTCTTAGGACTTTTGATTGAAAGGATTGGATGCGCTTGATGTTCGACTTTTTTGCTGTCCCCCATAGCTCTATTCCGTATGTCCAGATTGGCTTAAGTATAACCTTGTAAATAAGTAGTTTGTTTTCTATTGAGAGGTGGGATGTCCTTCGAAGTAGTCTGTACAGTTGTCCAAAGCGTCTGTTTAGTTCTTGTCTTTTTAGCCTCGTGTGTGGGTTCCATGTCAGTCTTTTGTCGAGATGGAAGCCTAAATACCGTACTGTCTCAGACACAGGGAGAGGAATTGAATTTAAAAAGACTGGTGGACAGGACTTGCGGCACAGGGTAAAGGTTATGTGGGAACATTTTCCTTCATTGACTTTGATTCGCCATTGGTTGCACCAATACTCGATCTCGTCGAGGTGTTTTTGAAGGTTTTGGGATGCTATATTAGGGTCTGGATGGGTTGACAGGACTGCAGTGTCGTCTGCGAATGTTGCCAAGAAGGTATTGGTGGTAGAGGGGACATCAGCGGTGTATAGATTATAGAGGGTGGGACCCAGGACGCTGCCCTGTGGAACTCCTGCTTTAATGGGATAGTAGTTAGAATATTCTAAACCACAGCGGACTTGGAAGAAACGGTTTGAAAGGTAGGATTGTAGGATTAGGAATAGGGTTTGCGGTAAATATCCTTTGAGCTTGTAAAGCAAGCCTGCGTGCCAGACCCTGTCAAAAGCTTGAGCTATGTCCAGAAAGGCAGCAGTGCAATACTGTTTGGTTTCAAGGGCTGAGGATATGTGATCAACAACGCGAAGGCATTGTTGAGCTGTGGAATGTCGTTGGCGGAAACCAAACTGATGAGTAGGGTAAAGGTTTTTGGATTCAACAATTGGAAGTAGGCGTTTTAATAGGAGTTTTTCAAATATTTTTGAGAGGATAGGGAGTAGGCTAATTGGACGGTAAGATGAGGCGTCATTGGGTGGTTTACCGGGTTTGGCGAATAAGACAATAATGGAATGTTTCCAGAGGAGAGGAAAGTGCGTCGTTCGGATAATGCAATTATATATATAGGTTAGGAAGATTATGGCTTTAGGAGGAAGTTGTTGGAGGATTCGAGGAGTAAGGAGATCATATCCTGGAGATTTTCGGTAAGGTAATTTTTTCAGAAGATATTTAACCTCGGAGGGGTTAACGGCTTTTGGTGGTAGTGAGAGAGGGATAGGTGAAGTGAGGAAATCTTCAACAGTTGAACGGTGATTATTGTTTTGAGGAGTAAGATGAGGAGTGAAAGTATGGGAAAGATGCAGTGCAAATTCCTCCGCCCTCTCGCCATCCGAAGCCGCCCAGGACCCATCATCACGACGGAGTGGGTGTGAAACAGGATGGTATTTTAGGATTTTCTTAGTTAGATTCCATAAGGAGTTGTCCCTGGTAGACAGGGAGGAGAGATAGGAATTGAAAGAATCGGAACGGAAGGATGCCAATCGCCGCTTTACCAGCCTGCAGTACTGATTGTATGAGCGACGATCAGCAGGATGTCGGGATCTTTGCCACACTGTTCTTGAGTGGCGTTTGGATTTGATTAGGTCTTTGAGATACTGAGGTAAAGGATTTTGATTGTGAATTTTTAGGTGACGGTGGGGTGACGATGCCTCCCAGGCCGACCTCTGGATCAGAGTAGTGAAGGAATGCACTGCATCGTCTAGGTCTTGGGATGTTTTCAGAGGTACTTTGAGGTCTACAGAGTCTGTAAGAATCTGGCGGAAGTGGTCCCAGTCAACTGGGCCCCTAATAAATGAAGGAGGAGGCAGTTTGTGAATTGGATTTAGGGAAATGGTTAATAATAAGGGGCTATGGTCGGAGGAGAGGTCATCGAGGCGCTTGAGTGAATAGTTTAGTGTTCCTAAACTATTGTAGAAAAAGAAGTCAAGGAGATCAGGATTTCGGTTGGGATCAGATGGCCAATAGGTGGCTGTGTCAGGAGAGATAGTGGAGCAATGTCTCCGTGTGAGTGCAGACAGCAAAGCACGTCCTCGTGTATTTGTGGATCTTGAGCCCCAGTGCTGGTGCTTTGCGTTAAAGTCCCAACCCACAAGGAAACGATGCCCGATGGAGTCTAGAAAGGAGATGAATTGGGAATCGGTAATGGATTTATTGGGAGGGCAGTACACTGATGCTAGAGTAAGGGGAAAAGTGAGGGTGGTGATTGACACTGCAGTGGATTGAAGGAAATCATGTGCTACCAAAGGAACTATGTGGTGGGATATGGGGTTATGGACAATGACAGCGGTACCTGCATGAGCTCTTCCATCAGGGTGATCAGTTCGATAAGTCTGGTACTGTCGAACGGTAAATGGTCGTTTACTTGTAAGTCTTGTTTCAGTAATTAGAGCTACGTCGATGTTTTTGTCATGGAGTAATGCTGTCAGTTCGTTAGTGTGGGTGCGAACACCATTCGCATTCCAAAGGAGAATGGATAAGGAGTCAGAAGGATCCACTTATGGATTTTGTTTAACGGGGATAAGGTAGGAGACAAGATTTGTAAGAAGGGAAATGAGAGGGGTAATTAGGGTTCTGAACTCTGTAAGGAATGAGGTTAAAAGGCTGGTGAGATCTGAAGAGCTTGAAGGTGGTGGGATATGCGAGATGTGTGGTTGAGGATGGGATTGAGTTTGCTGGTTGACGGGAAGAACGGAGTGCTGGGGAAGAAGAACTTGCGGAGGAGGAGTGGGCAATGCCTGTGACTGCTCTCTGTTCCGAACAGCGTCAGCAAAAGATACTGAAGGCCTCAAACTTCTGGCGGGGGCGCTTCTTGGGCTGCCTGTGGCTGGCGTTTCTTCTTCAGGACGACTACGTTGTTCGCTTCTGGACTTCAGAATTCTATATGCCGCACAGCCTTTATAGTTTGCCGGGTGGCCTTGTTGACAGAGCACGCATACAGCAGGTGATTTTAGGGGCTTCTTGCACAATTCGCTTTTGTGCTGCCCACTGCACTTTACACACCTGGGAGGGTGGTAGCAGTATGATTTTGTATGCCCATATGCTTGACAATTATGACATTGAACTATATCGCGTTTCGGGTAAGGCTTTTCGACCTGGACTCTTGTGTAATACAAGTGGGTGACCTCGTAGATTTTTTCAACTCCAGGTGTTCGCTCTAGTTCCACAAAGAATAAGGGCAGTGGTGTCTTGATTTTTGCATTATTTTCTTGTGTTTCCTCACGGAGCACATTTGTAATTTGGCGAACCTTGTATCCTAGGCTTAAGAGCTCCTTCTCTATCTCGTCCGCTGGTGTAGTGGGATGCAGGTTTCTAATCACCACCCGCAGCGATCTTTCTTGCTTTAATTGGTAGGTATGAAAGTCGGCCTTTGTCTCATCTAAGTATTTGATTATTGTACGGTATGTGTCCGGAGTGTCCGGAGAAACCTTTGTGTCTCGGGCCCGATTGAGGCAAGTGTATTTCCCTGTACCTACAATTTTATTTAGTTGGGTACATAGTAATTTAAAATTACCAATGTTTCGTACGAATATTGCCGGTGGCTTGGGCTGTGTGGGTGTTTGTGTAGAGTCCATGTCCTCTACCTCAATATTTTTCAACACCTCGTAACTATTGGGCGTGAAAAACGGAGACTCATGAGTTGTTGTTTCTTTAGATGTGCTTGGTAGTGATGGTAGTTCCTCCATAGAGCTGCTGGGAGCTGAAGAATTGACAGGAGGTATGTTTCGGTTAGATCGCCGCGGCTTACGTTTGACCGGCGACGAAGTGGGGGTAGGTCCCAACGACCTTGTGCGTTTTTTCTTATTCTCTGCAGACATTAACTGCTGATAGAAACGCATGTTTCATCAGCAGTATTTTTCTGAATTATTCAGTATTTTTTAAAAAAAAAATAAATAAAAAAAATATATGGCAAGGTGTAGCCGCGAACGCACGTAACTAAGTTGAGAGCCTCCCTCGCTAGCACCTGGCTGAGATGCTATGAGGGCTTTGCAGACTCCCCACTCTTATCTCTACTACGGCTGGCAGTTGGCCTAGGCAATATGGCCGCCTTTGCTGTGTTATGTGAGGTGAATCTTGCTATTGGCAATCTAGTCCACAACTCCACTATCCACTCACCTGTAGATAGCTCCTCCGGGGACCGTTCACCCAGTAGTCGGTTGAGACGGTTTGACGAACTGGACACTTCCTATGAACGGTAACAAAACAGTTGGTTTATAGAGCGATACGAAAACGTTATGCAGTGGTTTAGCGCAGGCGCAGTACTCAAAGAAAATAAAAGAAGAATTTAACACCATATCTTTGGTCTTGGAGAAGATAAAAGTATCATGAATATCAATAGGTGATTTACCTGAACTTAATAATGGTAGTAAGTAAAATTATAATAATCTTCTTGGACAGCAAAGTGGCCACAGCACGTATCCTTTGTTCTTGTGCCTCTGGGTTAGCAGCGACAAAACACACTACTAAATTACAAAATAGTGGCCTAAGAGACAAAACGTGGACGTTGAAGAAGGGAGTGTTATTAACGACCCCTTAGCTGAAAAGGAGAAAATCATCTTTCCTCCAATGACTTTTTTTTTTATGTTGAGGTATAAAAAATTTATATTTTCTTCCTATTCCACCTATTTGTCACTATTTTACTAATCAGCTATATTATGATAAAGTTACAATCTACGTCATTGGGTAATAAGTAATTGTGATAAATGTTTTCATTCATACCATATTAATAACTTTCATTCACTCGCTCATTCATGCATTATGCACTATTTTTTATACATTTTACAAAGCAGCTCAGAGACCTCCTAAATCAAAATGGTTGTCACCTCCCTTGCAGGCGAAAGAGGAAGCAGAGTCTTGGGAAGTCCCCCACGCTCCTTCCGTCAGTCGCGTCACGTGATATGAGCCAGTGGAGGCTGACCAAGTGCGCGAGAGCTACAGACGCTCAGGACATGATTGGAGAAACTGGCCATTGCCAGGACTCCCACTGCTACGCATTTATAGCAGGTCACGAGGCCACTGCCATTTAAGTCTCCGAGGAGGATTATAGAGATGAGTGGTGCAGTGCAATGACTGGGCTACAGGATTAGAATGGTTGGTAAAGCTACTGTGTAATTTCATGAACTTAGAATGGATGAGTTCGAGAATGTAAGGTATATTAAGATCGTTATGAAGAAATTTGTTGCTGAAGTAAAAAGGGGCATTTACTATTGTTCTCATGACTTTTGATTGAAAGGATTGGATACGCTTGATGTTCGACTTTTTTGCTGTCCCCCATAGCTCTATTCCATATGTCCAGATTGGCTTAAGTATAACTTATTATTTTAGTATAGAAGATATAGGACTAACATTGATTATTACATTGAGTATCCTAGGAAACATGGTTTATGGTATGGTTTAGTTCGGATGAGTTACTGGAAGGATTTATGATTTCAGCTTTTCATCATAAATACACCACAATGACAAAAAAAATAAATCCCAATAATTAATTGTTTGATGGTCGGTTAGTGATTGAATTAATTAATTAAATTTTCATCAATAATATATATTGTGTTTTGGAAATTTAGTGCACTGTTATTAAAAAATACAGCAAAGTTCCCAAGCTTGCTCCTATCACGTGGGTCTATTTCATTCTAAAAATTTGACACGGGCATCAAAATAAATTTTTGCAAGAAATTGTTCCGCCCTTTTTCTTTGTAAATTAATACCTTATTATTTTGTCTAATTCAACGTGGGTCTCGTCCCCAACCTAAGCCGCTTTGGATCGAACTGTCCATATTTGATATCTTCGTATATGTGAGAAATTGTTTTTCGTATGTTGTCTAAAAAATTGATATTTTCTTCCTCTTTCAGCTCAATTGTCTTATTTGTGTATGGAGCGTTTAGGAATAGGATTAATCCTACAATTCCATTCTGGTCTCCTAGGAAACACACTGATATGTCACCCACCTATCCATATTGTTGATACTGGATTGATTTTCTTATAAAATAACAAAATATTTTTAGATATGATACTGTAATTAATTAACAAGGTATAAGGTTATTTTTGCTCTAAGTACTTATCGCTTTCAGTGTGCACTACGTTGAACAAACCATCCCAAATATAGCAATTAAATTGTCTACTATATGCCCTTTATTTAGTTTAAAAAAAATCCTCTTGATGTCTATCGCATGCGGAGCTTGTTTTCATATCTAGCTCCAACTCTGAGACCCCACGCAAAGAAACAAGAAGATCCTTCTTCTCTCAGAAAGAGGTCAAGATAAGGGATACGGGCATTCCCGTGGTCCCGCTGAGATAAACATGGGATATCTCATATGGGATTTTGTGTATTGTATCCATCCGTAGTGACCCACTTCCCCCTCGGGGCAGGTCCTGCTTTTCCGGTGTTTGTCTCAATATTGTACATATCCCATCCTACATGTTTACTTAATTGCTTGTTTTTAGCAGAAAAGTAGATGTCCTTTGTTAGTTCATGCTTACCACTGATGTTTCCTTATGGTTATTTTCAACCGTTCCTCTAAACGAAATTCTTTCTAGACATAAACAAGTATAAAATCATTGAAGCGTGCAAGCTATGCGGAAGGAAATCTAAAAACTTCTATTTCCTTCTCTTCGCTATGATTGATCTTCACTTTTTGTTAAAAATTATGTCGATGTGTTTGCAAAGCTTCATAGTAGTTAATAAAATATTAGTACAAAATGAGTCTACTTCACTCGTAACAGAAATCATCCAGCACATTAAATCCATATAAAACAAGAATTTCATGGAGATAATAACGAAAAAATAAAACAGACGTTTGATTATATTAATTGATATACTCCTTTATTGTGCTATAATTACAATCTGCCTTTTATAAGGCAATAAGTAATTGAGATAAATGCTCTCACTCATACCATATTTACAGTTCATCATTCACTCGCTCATTCACACAATATTTACACAGCCCAGAGACCTCCTAAATCCACATGCGAAGAGAAAGCGGAGTCTTGGGAAGTCCCCCACGCTCCTCCGTCAGCCGCGTCACTGGATGCTAGCCAGTGGAGGCTGACCAAGAGATTAAGATATTAATGAAGTTATTACAGTTCGTTTATTTAGTTAGTTTAGTTTGATTGGTTCTATTTAATTGTTATTCATAATTCTTTTCCTATTTTAAAATAAAAGTTTTTCTATATTTCAATAAATAAATAACACGTTTTGAGCTTTCCAACCTAAATTTTTTTTATTCAAACTTGCTACGCGTTTCGAAACACAGTCTTTTTCCTTATCAGGCTCTAAATAACGAGATAATAATGCTCTCCCCCCTAAAAATAAATAAAATCCTCGCGTTTTTCTTTCAATATAAAAGTATATATGACCTATATTTCAAAAACTGAAGACAATTCAGCAAATCTCATATTTTTCTGGTACTAAGAAGACTGGAACTGTCCGGATTAGACTCTGAAACCTTGCGCCGCAAAATCACTGTTCCCTGTGTAATTGACGTAAAAATAAATCTGTCATTTATTAAAATCATGGGATATTAAAAATTAAACTAGCTAGGATTGGATCAACTAGTAATATTTTAGCCAATCAAGAATTCATTTTCCCTTCTGGATAAAAGCTTTTAATTTCCTATACCATTCTTATATTTGGTAATTTATTTGGCTGTATTTTTGGCACAAGAGCAGTCAAAGTTGGAAAAAAAAGTGCATATTGTTTCGTAAGGGGTATAGGGGTAGTAAAATTATTCTTACCCAATTAATATGAAGATTTAATGCTAGTTAAATTGAGCATTACTGCATGAGCTTGTCAAATCCTTGAAGTTGAAGAATAATTGAAAAAAAATTCACGGAAAAAAACAACTAAAAAAAAATAAAGGACGATTAAACTGACCAATGTCTGCATATAATTTATCTTGAACGACGCCAAAAAAAATCCACTGTAGTCTAAAGTGCTTATTAATATTCAAACCACAGAAGCCATTGCAAGAACTAACTACAACCAATAGTGTGACCTCGCCCCCACAAGCTGCTGCGGTTTATAAAAAAAAAATGCAGCCTGCTGTTTAGAGAAAAATAAACAGAACTGTGCCAGCGGACGTGATAAAATTGTTTGCATATTCTGCCCATGGCAATCGGTTTTTGTTTGGTTATTTATACTTTGCGCGTTAAACAATACTTTTTTAATGCTTTTTTCAACATGAATTATTTTCTATATTAATTCAACAACGCTGGGCGGGAAAAAGGAATTTTCTATATGCGCGTACAAATTTATTTTTACAGTAGAGGATACTATGAGCAATCACATCCTATCTCAAAATCATTATAAGGCTAAATTTCACCAAAGAAATATTTTAAAATACATAGTTAATCAATATTAAATCATAAGTCAGTACATTTAATTCAAGTTTATTATGCATGGAGACTTCCATATCTATTGACGGAAGACCAAATAGGAGAATAAAATACATTTCTCGGTATTTGGTGCAATTTGTTTTTGAAAATATTCTTATGTGTATTTCATCATTTACATAAGCTTTTCATGATCACAATTCCGACATATCACAAAAACATTATCAATGAAGTGATACAAGTATATATTATGATATCATATACTTTCATTGTAAAAACTAGAATTCGCTGTAATAACCGAAATATTAAGAAGACCGATTAAGGCGACCAACCTGATCACCTAACGTATGAAGGCGATTTGAAACACAATAAAACTTACATTTACACAGACAGTCAATCAAAATTATGTACGACAGGCAAGCCTCGTAACATCAAACAAATCTAAACATTCAAATGCTCAGAACATTAGTCAACTTACTGACACAAAGCTCATAAACGTATTATTTACGTGGGTGAATAATAACAAAAGTAACAATTATCCTGTAAGTTGTGTAATGTATAAAACTTACAAAACCCTAGCGAAATAAAGAGAACAAATACAAAACACAGAATGACAGTGCTGAAAAACAATTAACCGTTGTTGTTTAGAAGAAAGCACCTAATCCAAACAACAAAGGTCAACAAACAAGATCACGGACTGACTTCATTACTAGTCAACAACTATGTTTACTGGTCAAAACCAGAGACTAACATACGTTCATGTGGTTTTGGCACTCAATGAGACAAAAATTATTAAATAAAAAGAGTCAAAAAACCGGTAACGGCTTTTAAAAGTATACAAATTACTAATTTATTTCTTCACGAAAACATATGATTTTGAAATGTTGTAAATAAATCATAATAAGTATCTGTATTACCCCTGAAAAAACAGAATGCTAACTTCACTCTTTTATGCTCAACATTTCATTATACAGAGGGGTCCAAAAAAATGTATCCACTGTCTAAAAGTCCATAACTTGCAAACTAATTGACGGAGTTGTCTCATTTTTGGTAGTGTAATAGTTTGTAGTCCCGGCAATCGCCAAACAAGCGTTGTATTGCGTTGTTTTGTTTTGTCAGATGACAGTCGCCAGATAGTTAGTGTTTTATTGTTAGCTGTACCTTGTTACTCGAGTAAACATGGCTGGCGTAAGGCTTACATTTGATGAAAGGAAGTCTGTTTTAAAGTGGTATTTTAAGTACGAAAGGTACTTAATGCTACACGTAGAGGTGCTGTAGAGTAATTCCACCACGTTCCCCAGACTTATCTGTATATATCTGCATTATTACTTAATTTTACAAAAAATCTGTTTAATTTCATTTTTTATATTTAATTTTCTTTCTTTATTATTTATTTTCCCCTTTGTTTCTCAGTTGTAGATTAATGAATACAATATCAATTATGAAATGTGTCTACAAAATTTGGATTTGAGATTTTAACATGCATCCATGCATGCATGCAGTATCCATATAGCCTGGAACAATTATATCAATCAACTTCCCTAGTTGAGGGGTTGAGCCAAGTAAAATCTATGTATGATTGTAGTTATGCATATACGATTTACATAACGAATACGATTATGCAACAGCAAAAATTGCTTTTTATAACTCCATTTTCCAATTTATTTTTTTTTATTTATTTTTTTTTTTCTTAGCTCTCAAACTTATAAAATAGGATGTGGGAAAATTATTTTGGGCTAATGAGTGCCTTTCACTAAGGGGAGTCCCCCATTTGAAGGGTGTATGAGAAGGATATAGGGTGTAGAATGCCTGAAGGAGGCGGGTGGATTCGGGAAGGTAGTGAGAGTCTACCGACCAATTTATTTCTTTGCATAGTTGTATAATTGAGTTAAAGTATTACTATTAGAGCGAGTAGAAGGGTAACAGATACCAGGAGGCGATAATAGACGCCATAAGGAAGACACCAGGGGGTGAATTCACCCCTCCTACCCTTATTTAACGACATAAGCTACTAAGTCAAGGGTCACGGCCTGGTAACCTTACCGCTTCTCGAAATATGTCTCATAATATTGCAGCTCTGCGGGCTACAGACGAGGGTTTGCTGTGTTTAAGGATTTATTTATTTCCAATGTTAATTATAAATACTTGAAGCATTTTATCTTTATACATCAACACGCGTGCAAGGAATTAGGTAAAACAAACGAAGCTGGAGTAGTAAAGATCTAACGTTCTCACTTTAACTGAAATAGCTAACAAATTGTGATTAAATTACAGTCTGACTCACTGGGCAATAAGTTATTGTGATAAATGATCTCATTCATACCATATTTACAATTTTCATTCACTCGCTCATTCGTATAGTGGAAATAACTAAATCAAAACTATTTATAGCAGTCATATTAACATATTTTTTTTTCTTTCATAGCCCTTTTAAATTTACAGATAATTATATATAATTATAGACCCTCAGGCGAATCAATTTACAAATTATTTGTGTATTTTCTGTAGCATCGCTACATTATATACAGGTTTTGTTATTTTATTAAAATTATATAATGAATAAACAAGTATAATACATGACTGGACTTAACTGACTAATAAAGGTGATGGGGCTCACCTTTAATACTAACATTTTGAACTATAGTCAAGTCCTTATACTTTCCACTGACTCCTTCAATGCGATAGTAAACTATAACTATTCTTATATCCCTTTATTGTGCTATAATTACAATCTGCCTTTTATAAGGCAATAATAATTAAAATCAATGATCTCATTCATACCATATTTTTACTATCGAAGAGAAAGCAGAGTCTCTTCGATAGTAAAAAAATGTTAAAATTACGCTGACTGATAAAGTTAGAACGGTTCGGAACTTTAAAAGATCAACTTCTACTTACATTATACAGTTATCATGAGCGTCTCACTCTGCATTAATATTGTTGAAAGTAGACTCGGCTTTCAATTGGTGTTGAGGTCCTGCAGTAGATCGATATTTCGTCTGCAGAGAAAACCAACGTATGATTTCAACCTTCTATCATAAATACGCACCAATGAAAAATAAAATGAAGCCTCGATAATTAATTACACGAGTATTTATTAGTGATTTGATTAATTAATTATATTTTGGTTAACTACTAATGAATATTTAATATGTTTTGTGATTTTAGTGACCTGTTATTAAAACGGTCCATTCTCTTAAAACCCCTTAATTGAGTTACAGGTCTCCTTTAACTCGAATTTACATGTCGGTACATGAAATGGATTTCATTATGTTTTAATTATCTCTTACCTTAATCCATCTCATATGAATTTTTGATGCAGGATAACGCAATGTGTCTAACCTTCATCAATAGATGATTATCTCGGCTATCTATGTACTCATAGTTTAGTGATGTTCAATGATGTACATTACATCATACTGCGAGTCCATTTCAAGCCTCAAGTGATTATATGAACAGATTTTTGGTTGATCGGCTTAGGTGTATGAAAGAGAGTCCTTACGTTAACATCAAGTTTATTAATTTTTTGACTATATAAGCTTGAATTAGGTCCTGATAACTAAACTAAGATATTTGTAACATAAATGTTGTTAAAACGTTTTGCAACCATCACGCACTTTCTATTCGTCGTAATTGAATAAAACAAACTCAATCAAACTATCAATCACTCCAAAGACAAAATTCATTTCATTACGTCGGACTTACTATTCCGTTTTATCACCTCTTTATTGATTTCCCATAGGCAGATATCATCTGTTTTTTTTTGGTTAACATACTTTGTGACAAAATACCATATTCTTATATTTTGTTTTATATATATTTTTTTTAAAGTACCTGTTTCATATATTGTCGATATATCTTTGTAATCAAAAACTATGAACTGTAAAATATTGTACCAAACATAGTAAAATTTATTGATTGATTAATAATTAAGGGCAACGAGTGCCCAATCGCGGGGAATTGAGAGAGGAATACTCAACTGAACACTCCCAGAACATTCAACTAATTGAAAGGGGCGGTTGTATCAAAACTCTTATGCTTAATCGGAAAACTTAAGGTGCACTTAGTAGACCATTACCATCTGTCAACTATTCAGCATAAGTATTATCCAATGAGCTAATGATATAAGAAGTACACAATGATAATTGAACTTAGTTCCGGAACAGTACATCAAAATAAAATTGTTGATAAAATTGAAGAGACAAGATATAATCATTTGAAATGAATATAATTCTATAAATAAACTGTTTATGATTAAAAAAAGATATACTAATGTAAATAAAATATTTGAATATAGCAAATTTTCAATCTTCGCGTCAAATTTTTGGGCGTTTGTACTATTCAATCTGATATAATTTCTTCCTCTTACCAAGAAACTTGAAAAATCATCACGGAACAAATCTACACAAAACAGAAGAATATACTATTACATACACCAGTAAATTAGAGTGAATATAACTTCCTTTTATGAGTTGTATACACCATGTAGTAAACTCTATAATTAACATATATAAACTCAGATATGTTTAGAATATAAAACTCAATCAACCCTTAACAACAGTAGGGAACACATCAATCAGATTTCACTCTGGCATCTGCCCGATGTGCTTTGAGCACAAAGAAGTCTTTTCTTCAGCTAACAGTAGATGGCGAGGGTGGATCCCCAAAGTTTATCATGTACTATTCATCTGTAATATCTGTTCATCAGCTAACTGATTTTGTTTTGAAATCTTTTGTATATAACTTTTATTACTAAGAATTAGCAATCATGTTTAACGCCTACATTCATTTCTTTTAGTCAGGACCTGATACAGGTATAAACCTTAAACCAAAAAGTTGTGTATGAATAAGATTTATTTATTTGACCAAAGTAAGCTTAATTTAATAATAGGTGAATAGTAACAGGATATGGCCAACTAACTTAATCGACGCTGCCAGGACGATTGAGTAATTAAAAGCGGTAGTTACCCTCATTTGGCGATTGCATGTGTTTCAAGAATATTCCAGTGTTCTATAATTTGTTTTACTACATAATTATTGCCATAAAAACATTATTTAAAGTTATTAAAGCTGCTATGGGACTGACACTCTACTAAGAGGCGCTAAAGGCTCTGTGATGAAGAGGATCTAGCAGGCAGCAATCTGCACGAGGATGATTGATGAATCCCCCTGTGAGGACGGTCCGCCGGTGGGGAGGAAATGGCTCGGTGGCCGGCCAGTGATGTATGGCGCCCTTTCTACTTTTATTCCGCAGATCCGTTACATTCCAGTTTAATGAACATCTGGCCAGTATAAAAACTTTGAGGGGGTGAAGTCACCGCTTGATGTATTATGGCGTGCTGTTGTATCTATTTAGAAGTCAGAAAAACAGCGCGAGTAAATAGTTTGATTTATTTTCCCAACCCGAATAAGGCCACGGGTTGTCCATCAGGGATTCGAATGAAATTTTTCCGGCGATACTGGGAAAAATTTGACATGTGTCAGGGTGATCTGGTGCAAGCAATTTACTTACTCCGAACTTGCGGGGAAAGTTAACAATTCTGATTTCCTAAGAAAGGATATTACCTTATTTTGTTCTTAACAAGGAAACCTGTAGAAAAGTAAAGATTACATATTGTTTGCACTAGTTGAAAATTTAATTATTCAAAATAAAATGGACGGACGCGACAATGAAACGATTAGGCATTGTTAAATCTCCTTACTTACCTTAGTGAATGACGTTCTACCCTTACCTCCAGTGTTAATCATTGGGTCAACAGGATACTTTGTGAGCATGAATGAAATGAGCATTAATGGAGGATCAGAAACATCAAACATCCGAAAACCACACTCAAATAGTGTTGCTTTGACAAGGGTCAGAACAGCTCTGAGTCAACGTGCCCTCCACGTGTAATATGAACATTTAATATCAATCTAGTAACAGTTTGGCTTCTAAATCAACTTATGAGTAAAGTTTCTATATTTAAAAAAATATAACCAATTTAACATCTTGAAGAATCCACCCTAGTCGAAGGAATGCCGGATTTTTGTATTCTGTATGTATCCTTCTTCCGTTCGAAGGATGTCTATAACCTTCTATTAGAAGGCCAATCCAATTTAGTTTGTTGTTATTATAATTGTCTTAGGTAATCGGAAACGAGTAAAATATAACGCTTTTCATAGGAATTATTATTAATATCAGTTCTGAATGAATCAGGTATTTATATGAATTAGAGCATTTATATTAATTACTTATTGCCTTATAAAAGGCAGATTGTAATTATACCACAATAAACGAATATATATATATATATATATTATTATCATAAAACGTAATTTGTGATCTAAAGATAAAGAGGTGTCCATCTATTATTTTATTAATTACTTAAAGTAAAAAGTGTTTTGATAACGAACTAAAGTCTACTTAAAAATAAAAATAAAAGTGAAACCAAATACCAAAACGATTCTGAACGATTTAATTGATTTTTTGATGGAGAATAAATAGTCTACTTTATTTGCTAAACTATTTCTACCACTCTAAATTCCCATTTCATCAGATATAAATAGTTTTAAAGCACTCCAATATTAGACCAACCCCCGCTGAAGTTGAGCATATTTCAAAGGTGTAATGAATTGATATTATTAAATACTCGGTTTTTATTGTTGGGTTTTGTGTTTCCATTATTAACAATTTTAGTTTCGTCTAGCTGACGGAATTACAGCTAGGGTGGTACTTTTCAAAACATATTTCAAAGCAGGCTATTTGATTGGACTACCCGCAGAGAGTTAGTTTACTTCTTGCAAGTATCACATTTTTAATATATACTGAATTTAAATTGTCTCTGAACAATTATATTCTTGTAAAACAGATTCACGGACCAAAACTATTAATAGACGGGAGTAACCCTTTGTGCACTTCCAAAATACAATCAAAAAGTACTATTATTTGCGATTGATGATTCCACTGATGATCCTCTTATCCAGATGATAATACAGTTCAAGTGCGACCGTCGTGATCCCATAAATTTTGAATCCCCAACAGTTGTAGGAGAGGTAATCCCGTTAACCACATGGCAATTCCAGGATGGGGGGAAGATTTAAACTCATAGCAGCAGCTTGTAAATCTTAGGAAACCAATCGAGGCTGTGCAGTATTTCCTCGTTACCACTAAGTAAATTCTGTAAATATTTAGGATATTATTCATTTATAAACGTCTATGCTAATATTTTCGGAAGGGAATATTCATTTTTTTTTGTGCATCACTAAAACTACATGTTGTCTGAATAGTGACCTCGAGGGAGACATTTTCATTATATGTAGAAGTGTTAACACATTTTTTGTAATTTTCTTATAATTTGTAAAAACCAAATAGAGCAGTATTAGAAATGGAAATTATCTAAAATTTAATTTCAAAAATAATAAATTTAAATGCAAAAAGAAAAGTTTTTAGAAAATGAACTGATGATTATAATAATTCTGAACGAAGCTAATATTAATGATAAATAAATTACTTAAATAGACTTTAGGGGAATATAATTTTTAATTTATTTTAGCTGTTAGCTTCTCTAACGCTAATCTAGAATTTCTTTTAGATCTTATTTTACTACGAACAACTTTAATGGTTATATTTTTTGCTTTGTTACAGCTCCACGTATTATAAGCAGTGCTTAAGACTACAGTTTATTAGTGATTGATTTATTCGGGGAAAGAAGGTTCTTTAGACCAAACCGCTTCACTTGACACAGTATAACTTAGTGCTTGTTGGTTCGGAGGAGGCCACGAGGGCACCTTCGCTTTAGTTGTCGCTCTGGGTTGCCGAGGAAGCGATTGGAGAATAAAGCGTTACAATTTATGATAGCCAGCGAGGTGGGAATAGAATTTCTGACCTTTGAGGGTTGCTATGTCTTGAATGAATGGGATGTTGAGTTCAGCGTAAAGTGAGATTGCAGGGATTGGATACGAAGGGCTACTGAAAGACCACGCCTCTAGAAATAAATTCCGTAGGACTAGGTGGGTTGTAGTATAGTATAATTCTCTTGTTATTTTGAAACAATTGTCCAAGAGGTAGAGAAGTAGTTTGAAACGTATGTTGTCTGTCTCATAGGCATTAAAAAAAAATACATCGATGAATAGAGCAAAATAAGAAACATTAAATAGCATTAACTAACAATAAACTGTAAATATAACAATTAAATGTAACATGATAATATATATAGTCTTAGTTAATAAAACTATGTTAATATTAAATAGTGTTTTAACGTTAGCCTGGTTAACTAATAAACATATGTATGTAATCCCCGTATGTTTCTGTGATCGATTCCCTTTTTTGTCGCAAAAACACTAGTGATTTGAGGAATAGTACCTCTAAATCCAAACTATGTGACTTTAACTAGGAACTCATGCCCATATTTGTTTTCCTAATCTTCTAAAAATGTCAAAATTATTACTTACTATAGATTCTCAGGTGAATCTAGCATTCGTCTGCATTCGGTATAAAAGTTATATAATCAATACACCAATCAATGATACACAATGTACTTGGCTTCATTGACAAGACTCTACGAGGTGATGGGGCTCACCTTTTTGATAACTCTTGCCCACAGCTTATCAATGCAATTCATATACCCGACCCATCAACCCTGATTTGAATGTAGTAACTCGTCTGACTGGTCCGTATAGTTATCGGTATCTCCTAAAAGGAACTATAAAAGATAAATAAAGCTTGAGCGATCGCGCGATAAAAAATCTTGCGCCGTACAAGAAAGGCTTTATAAGCGCAATAAAGCGCAGGGACAGACAGACATACAGAGCCGAGCTGCGAACAGCCACCCTGGCCGTTAATATCAGACAACAGGCGCTATCTGGAGCGATTTATGTGTAGCACCCAGAGTTATGTACCTGACCGGCTCAACCCTCCCCTGCTAAATCATGCTTTTTTTAAAGCATTTTCTACGCTTTACCGTCCAGCTTATTTTTTTTTTTTCTGGGGTGGTTCTGGCAAACTCGCTGTTGAATCCTCCGTTATCTCAGGAAACCACACCCAGTCCTTCCCTTGTTCAGGTTGTTTGTCTTCTGGGCTCCGAGTGTTCACAGATGTACTGACTAATAAGAACAATAATAAAACACGTTGTAGTTACCCTTTTAAAAGTTGTAACTGTATGCTCTAATCAATAAATACAAATATGAGCACATTCATATAATGAATATTATGTGTGTTTGTTTAATTATTTGATCGTAGATAATAAGTCAATTAAATAAAGCATTTTAATTACTAGATGTGAAAATTCCGTTTACCAAATACAAAATGTCATATTCCTTCCTAACTCGTTAATACTCAAAGTAGTAATTACCTTTTTTTGAAGTATTTGCTGTTCCTCTTTAAATATTGATAATTAATTTTCTAACTGTTTTTACTTTCAGGTGAGTGCTGATAATTTTCAAATTAACAACCCCGTGGACTCAACCAACCGAAATCAAGGTAATTCTTTATTCACTCACTAATTGGATTTTTTTTTCGTATCCTATAACCTTTTATCAACATTTAGAGATTGTTAATTATGCAATAAATAATTTATATGAATTTGAGACCACAACCTAATTCAGAATAAATTGAAATGAACCAATAGATCAAATTAAAAACATTAATTGACACGACCGTCCCCATTCTCAAATGGTTAGCGCGTTTAATTGTAACTGCGGAGACCCTGGCTCGCCTTAGGAATCTTTCAAGTTAAAACTAAAAATGTAGTTAATACGGTTACAATAACTGAAGTTAACTTTGAGAGATATCAGCTGGTGGTAATCGCATAAGAACCTCAGCGCCACTACCGAGTACAGGAAACAAAATTGAGTCAGTCATGAGGTGTTAAGCTATTGTTGTTAATTTTAATCAGCGTTTCGTCAACTATATGCCGATTTCTAATCAGTAGTGTTGATTCAATTTTTAATCAACGTCCAAAATGTTTATAATTTTGTGATTATGTTGATAAATGGACTCCCACTCCATCCGTCATCAGAAGGCATAATTGAACTGAAGCAATAAAAAATGTTTTTCCATCACATTTTAGCCGGCAGTATCAAATATAATTCGTTCAAATTATTCATAAATAAATCCAATATTAATTCCACTCTTCGACGAAGATTGCTGTTTGATTTGCCACAGTTAATATTGACTCTTCTGAGAAAGGAGTATTTGAATTGGCAATTGATTGGTGGAGTTAAGACAAACCTCTGTGGCCAATGGAATACCTACCTCAAGGAACTTTGAATTGTTCTTACTGCTTTGAATTCGATATTTTAAAACTTTCAAGTCAAACATTTACGTGCTGAAACGCATTGTCGGGAAACCAAGTCGTTCTGAAGCAGAAAAATATGATTTGATATCCTATAAAAGTCTTATTTTGTATTTTTGATGTCACAACAACACGTGAAAGATCTAATATTGAATAATTGGCTTTACCTGTCGGAGTAGATGTTTTTATGATGGGGAGCTGGTCGTTGGATAATTTTTATATTATTTTTCGATAATTACTAGTGTTACAGGGGCCACTTTCACTAAATTAGGTGAATTTCCTGTCGTCGTTTAGGGTTGAGGACTTTGATATCAGAGTGAGTCTTGGACGCTTTTGTTTTTTTATGACTAGAAGTTCTGTTTATTGCTCACAATGGCAGGGCATATATGTGTAGATGTCAGCATTGAAAACTTTAATTTCACAGTCGTGATCGCTGTGTATTAGTCTGTGGTCAAGGTGTTTAGTCTTGCCAGACCAGAGAGAGTCGTCCCGTTCTCCTGTGAAAGACCGGTTGGTTGTCTTTTACACCTTGAGATCGACTATAATGCTATATGACCGATATTAATGTTGTGATTATCGTTTGTATATTTATTTATTTTATGTTATATGACTTGTTGTTGTTAGTTAATGGGTTAATTGCCATTTATCTAGGCTATTTTAATTTAAGTTCGTTGGATGATTCCCGATGGACTCTGCGTTTAACTAAATATTCTTTTGTACCGCAATTCTAAATGTATTTGACCCATGTTAGCTTATCTCACGTACAGATCTATTGTTGGTGTCTAACATACAAAGTTATCGTATTGTTCAATCAACTATTTAGCAGTGTTTTCAATGATCCATATAACAATAAATTACAGCTATTAACGAGACGTATCATTATTTTCAACATTCCGTCTCATTTCTGATGAATATTTAAAATCAATGAACATGGAAATACCTTCATGATTTCGCCTCTCAGAGCTAACAGTTCATTTGTTATTCCTAAATTAATGTCAGTTAGGGAGCCTTCTTATTTTAATTTTCATTGCAAAAAAGTGAAATAATACGAATTGCTTATTCTTATAATTCTAATAATGGCCTAGCCCTGTGTTGGTTCAAAAGTGTGAAACCAGTGAAAAATGCTTGACACGTTCAAATGATTTTAGTGCTTAATAAGTACTATATTAGAAGTTGCTTGAATATCTGATATTCCATTACGGTTGAGAATGAGTTACAGATAACACGCAAAAATGATTTCTAATACACAATTGATCAAAACTAATTTAGGCTTGTAGGAATGTAGAAAAAGTTTGATTTTGATATTATCGAAAAAATGGCTTGACAACTTATTCGGAGATAAACTTGTATAGTCTTAAATTAATTTTAAACAGTTTATAAAATTATTACTTGTATGCCATTTTAGCATATTGCTATAATTGTCAAAATGTATACAAAAATGTAGTGAGAAGGATATTGTCTGTAAACACAATACGTTTGTTAATCAAATAAATTATATTGCTGCATTAACAGAATACCAATTAGTCAACACATAATATTATAGTGAATACGTTTAATAATATGTGCGAATATATACAGGTTAACATGAGTGAAGTCTTAAGAGTATTTCATGACTTGGAAAAGGAATTATGGAAATAATTGTGCAATAGCATAAATATTTGTCTATTAATATAAATGGTGCTATTTTTTTCAAGTGAATTCAAAATTATGATTAAAAAATTCCTTCACAGTCCGTGCTGTATGCCTAAAAAAAAAAAATGATGTTCTATTGCTCCAAACCAAATCCTTTTTATCTGTACAGATATATTGATTATTACTGATAATTAACAGCCAAGAGAGTTAAGGACCTCCTCAATATCGTGTCACTTTCCACAGCTATTCACTGAGCTATCACTCTTCACGTGATGGCCTTCCTGATACGAATTCTCACCACAATAAACTCTACCTGACTAGATATTGCCGGAATCCCGATCTCACCAGTATTTTTAAATTACAAATAACAGTTATATCAATACCACAATAAAATATATCATTTAAAAAAGATTTATTGCAATATTTAATTTTTTTCGTTTTCTTGCGAACTACTTTCAGGAATGTAACTCAGAAATACGGTGTCTCTTTTTTTTTTTTTTTTCTATTTCTTCTATTTCATCTTGTTGCAAACAAGCAATTTTAAATGAGAGAATGAATTCAACAACACGAATCGACTTACAGATTGCACTTCATGCTCATATCCTGTAGCGCCTCCTCATTATATGATTCTTGAAAATAAGCGTGTACCTGCGGTTTGGCTCTGTGCCTATTGGGTACATTCTTTGCAAGAGATTATAAAAAAAAAAATTAATTTTCGCAGGTTCGTTTCTCAAGATAGGACTGCCTGATCTTGCAAGTACCTTTTTCTTTGGTTGTTAATTATAAATGATTAATAATGGGACCCCATTCAAAATTCATCTTGTAGTTTTTATTCTTTGGATAACCCTAAAATCTTATGATACTAATGTGGTATTAATGACGACGTGGTACCCACCGCTGACTCGGGCTACAGCCATTAAACCAAGGGCTGATGATCGTGATGACCAAACACGACGACCAAGTAGGTAAGTGCGCCCATCCACGTCACCCAGGCTCCAGGAGTTTGAAAGTCATAAAACTAATAACTGGCGCCTATTGAATCAACAGGGCCTTCGTAGATTCCATAATAGATGGCCGTTTAATTAGTTTTGATGTTGTAAATTCAAGAAGTTAGGCCGAACAACGGCGCGAGCAAGTCGACTAACCCATCTGCAAGAATACAATTTAAGCATAACTTCATAGGGGGGTAGTTAATAGACAACAAGGTGCCTAATAGATTTCGATTTTAGTGCATCATCTGTCTCCTGGCAAAACTTAGTCAAATATATTCTTCAGTGGTCAGTGCTAATGACAGCAAAATATTTTGTTCCGAGACTATGTCCCCTGTGAATAACTTGTAGTAAAAAATAAATAAATACTGCTATGACTTACGAAAACAAGACAATGCATATAAGAGGGAGGTGAAATAATAATAATCAATTGTAAAGGGTGCATTCGCTAGCCATAGAGTAAATTGAAAAATAAATACCCAAAGCAGTTAGGCATTGTAAAATGAATTATTTTACCTCAGTGTTTGATATTATAGCTTAGTCTTCCACATGTGATAATTATTAGTCATAAAAAACATTTTAGTAAGCAAAGAGATGAGTATTAAGAGGGACTTGAAAATTTGGCTATTTCATAAACTGTAATATATATAAACTTTATCATGTCAAAATTATAATCTATCTTATTGGGCAATAAGTTGTGGCAATTGTGACAAATGTTCTCATTCATACCATATTTACAATTTTCATACACTCGCTCATTTATATAGTGTTTACAAACAGATCAGAGAACTCCCAAATACACATGGTTGTTACCTCCCTCACAAGCGAAAGAGAAATTTGGGTCTTGGGAAGTCGCCCACGCTGCTTCATCAGCCGCGTCACCGGAAACGAGCCAGTGGAAGCTGACGAAGAGCGCGAGAGCCACATAAGCTTAGGAGATGATTGGAGAAACTGGCCATTGCCAGGACTCCCACTGTAACGCATTTATAGCAGGTCACGAGGCCACTGCCGTTTTAGTCCTCGAGGAGGATTATAGGGATGAGTGGTGCAGTGCAATGGCTGTGCTAGGGGATTAGGGTGGTTGGATAGGTTACTATGGAATTTCATGAGCTTTGAAGGGATGAGTTCAAGAATACAAGGTATATTAAGATCGTTATGAAAGGTTTTGTTGCTGACGTAATAAGGGCATTTACTATTGTTCTCAGGACTTATGATTAAAAGGATTGGATAAGCTTGATGCTCGACTTTTTATCAAACTCTAATAACGCAATAAAACATGCACTGAGGGAGCAACGTGTGTTGCTTAGAGTTAGGTCTAAACAACTCTGAACTAGTCTAAGCGAGGGGAAAAACTAGTGCCAAAAACAGTGCCACTAGCTTGTGAACCAGTCATTAATTTATTACCATGTAAGCCACTCAAATATATATAAATTGCTTTGCTCTCAGCAATATACTTCAAATTAAAAATAATACGAAAAATAAAAAAAAGTTGAGTGGTTTTCCTATAGAAGGTAGCAAAGTATTAAGTGTTTTTTTCTGGCGAATCAACTGATTTTTGTTCCTTTTATAAAACGATTATTTAGCAAAAACTGTTTTTCGTTGTTGAACATCCATCAAAAACGGCATGAAAACAATTTGTTATGTTGGATTTACGCATGATCGAGCCATAAAAGTCATTGAGCCCAATATAAACAATGTTTTTTCTCAGTTGAGTGGCTTTGGAACTAATCGGACGGAACGAACTCCAATAACTCCGGGAAATTTAGCCCTTGTAAACAGCCATCCATTCTCTCACAGCCAGGACGCAGATAAAAACTTTTATCATACATATATTGCCTTAGGTGGACAGCATGCTCCAAGAGAGCAGGGAGTAATATGAGATGCCAGAGGCCAGGCTCATGTATTATACATGTAGCGGGTACCAACAGCTGGTCTAATGAATTGAATCAGACCGGCCGTCAAGTCTAATGGTGCGACTTGTGGGCCTCAAGACGCGAGCTACAGGCTCTGAGGGGAGGGGTGGGCATCTAACTAAAAATGTCCTTAAAAGTACTCTTTTCCCCTAAATCTAAACTGATTTTTAACAGACTGATGATAGCATTACAATTTAATCTTCTTCAAATTTATATACTCACAGTGATTAATCAAAAAATACATCATAAATATTAAAAAAGTCTTGAAGGGTTGAAAACTAAAAATTGTTTGAGAAGGGTTATGCTGGCATGTGAAGGGTAAAAACAGCTGACTATGACTTGAGCAGCCAATCGATATGTGCCATTCCGTAACGGTGGATTGCATATCGATAAACTCACTTATTGACTATACATAGGCAATAGCTGAACAAGTCTGCATAGTCTGCCTTTTAAGGAGTGAGGCCCTTAAGCTGCTAAAGATTAAATAAGCTTTTGTCTGGGCTGTTCCAGGGACAAAGGCAATCCACACTACATATATTATCATTTAATAAAACCTCCTAAGATAGCCTAGATAATTGACGATTGCCCAAAAGAAAGAAAGGGGCAGGGAGAAGATTAATCCACTTCGCTAATCCTGCAGCAACTTCACTGATGATAGAATTTCTCGATGAAGAGAAACCTCAAGAGCCACATATGCTCAGGATGAGAGGGGAGATAACACCTCGGTGGGTTTTAATTAGAACGGATACATCTCCGAGGAAAATAGAAAGGGTGGGTGGTTCGGCTGTTTTGGATAAATTTTGAGGGAATGTGCCCTACGGCAGTGGACGTATTACTGTCAGATTGTGCTGAGTAATAGGTATTATACAATTAAATGATACATATGCTTTAATAAATAATTACATAATAGGTGAACACTTTAAGTTTAAGGCCAAATAGCAAATTACTAGTTCCATTGAAAAGAAATATCTTAGTTGTTTCTATGAACATTTAAATTCTTCATATAAACATTACATAGCGGACACCTTTCACTGACGAACTTGTTTGTTGAGTTACTCATGTGTGAATTCTATCCAGCTTCCTTTATCGCCACAACAAGGGCTACAGGTCGCTTGTTTATATTTAACGGAATGCTTTGATTGAAAATAGCAACTGAGATAATAAAACAACCCAATAGGAAGATGTAATTGATGCTCATGGTTGTTCGTCACCGTGTAACTTAAAATAATACAATTCATTAATTAGAATTCGTTTGTATTGTATTCGTAGAAAACCTATAGTAAAAATGAGAACACTCCCAATGATGTAGCTAATAAGCAGCTGAAACAAATAGCATGATTTTGCTAATTGTTATAAAAAATCAATGGATTGTACCAATTGCCGTCTTTATTTAAAAATGTTTACGTTCTTATTGTATAGGCCCTAGTTAGTTGGTGAAGAAATTCGGGCACTTTGGGTGCCTGAAACCACCTTCATAATCGCTAATATCTAACCTGAGCTAAGAGGGTGTTGCCTCCAAAGTTCTACCACAGTTAAATAATCTTTGTAGAGGAAAGTCGTTTTTAAAAAAAGCTTTATTATGAATAACAAGCAAAACACTGGTATATACAAAGATAAATAGACCAGAGTACCATACTGGTTTGAATGTCTATGGACAAGTGACGTGTCTGAGGCTAAAGCTGAGACATATATACATAAATGAAAAAATAATTAGATTGTGGGAAGCAAGGAGATCTGGGAAAGGAAGTTGACGTTTACTTAAAAATAATAGAGAACTATCAGTGACTTTTATAAAGTAACAAGCCAGATATACAGTTCTGCTGAAGAAATTGCAATTGCACACAGCATTACATAACTTATGAAAAATCGGCATGGCCAAGTGGACTCACTTCTTTAAATAATCATCATTACATGTTCCCTATAATGTCCAAAAAGGGCTTTCCTTTGAGTCATTAGTTCCCTTGACAGCGACTGCCACAACATATACTCAACTTATTTCAAATATTTAAATTTAGTTTGATTCTTAACGTATTATACATCTTTATTTATTGTTGTGCTAAAATTACAATCTGCCTTATTAGGCAATAAGTGATTGAGATAAATGTTCTCATTCACACCATATTTACAATCTGCATTCACTCGCTTATTCATACAGTATTTACAGACAGCACAGAGGACTTCCATATCCACATGGTTGTCACCTCCCTTGCATGGGAAAGAGGAAGAGGAGTCTTGGGACGTCCCCCACGCTCCTCCGTCAGCCGCGTCACCGGATACAGTGGGGACTGACGAAGAGCGCGAGAGCCTCATACGCTCAGGACAATGGAGAAACTGGAGTTTGATTCTAAAATACCAATAAAATATCTATGACTGTAGCCTATACACTTAGTTATAAAGAGTAAAAGGACATTTATAGCAAAATATATGATTAAAAGTATAATTTTATCTATTTCAACTACTTAATATTACCTATCTAATATATAATACTTAACTAATACAAACAAAGATTTGAATAACAATGGTACATTCCCCGTTGTCGGGCGACTGGTTGTCTTCAATTCTTCTTTTAAACTTCCGGTCTCATGGCTGCTGGACAACTCACTAAATAACAACCACCAACTCAAACACTGACAACGACAAAAAGACCCATTTTCCACCTTCCATCTAATGCTAATAGATCATGAAATTCCCCCCCCCCCTAAATATCAGCAAAGCCCAGAATGTAATATCGTGGTACTTGGCCTGGTTCAAAATATTTCTACTGAATCCTCCCTTTCTCAACATCAACCCTAATTCTAATAAATAATTTAAAATTGACAGGAAAAATATTACTGCAGTAAACTGTAAATATTTTGTTTGTTCGTAAGAGTTATTGAAATATTTGACCTCTTTACATGGTTACTGTAAAGTAGAATGCTATAAAAAGAAAATAAACACTGTATATTTTTCTATTTAAGCTATGTGCTACCAGGTGGTTTATTACAGGGGTAAAAAAGTTTTTTTTTCTTTTAGTTTGAATACACTCGCATTATATTTTATAGAATATAAATAAAAAAATTAATTTTGTAAAGGTTTATTACGGATTTTATAATAATAATTATGACTGAAAAATTAATGGCTATGTATAATACTTTAACAAAAAAGTATATATAGTGCATAAAAAAGTTCAATTCTATAAAGATATTCGTAATGAATATGACAAAAAACAAATAGATTAATTTTGATCCCATCATACCTTTAAAATATTTTAGTAGTTTTTTTCACACTGAACTAGCAGAAACACTGTTTATTACGTGGCTAAAAATACTGTGGTGGTATCCGAAAATAGTTTTTCTATAAAATTTCTTTCAATCAATTAAAAAACCCTTTCACTATTATAATTTCAGTGTTTGAAACTATCATAATTTGTATTAATATGAAGTTCTTAATACATGCACAAACATTTACAGACCAAGTATAGGTTTAACATGTATGACTTAGGATTATAAAAGAATTAAAATCGGATTGTTTCTAATATTTACATAATAGAAATAATTGTTTTGATATAATGAATATCACACCCCAACCTCCCAAAACAACTAACATCATTGTCATTAATATAATACGTTCTTAGAAACTTGTTTCAGATTATTTGAAATGTTGCGGCAAGGGAGAGAATTTTTTTTTTTCCATTAGCTCTCAAATTTTTAAGATAAGGGCAAAATAAAGGAATTTATTTGGGGTGAGCGGATCCTTTTACTAGGAGTACCTGTTTGAAAGTGGAGTGAGGGAATTAAGGAGTGTGGGAAGCCTGGGTAGAGATGGAAATGTTGCGGTTTAGTGGTGAGAGTCCACTGAAGGCTGAGCCTAGAGTCTCTCTAGGCATGTAGTGCAAGCTTATTCAGTTGGATAGCAGTGATGGGTGCCCGTCAGAGGCTTCTTGTTGTTTGGCCAAGGGCCGTAATGTCCACCATTTGGTCTGCTTTCCCAGATCTAGAGAGTTGCCATCTTGGCAGTAAAGGTGGGGGTGTCAGGACTTGGACATATTGGGGAATAGGGAATAGGGGTTTTTGGCAATGTTTCATCGAGTCAAAGAATTTGATGTGTCTTCTTCTGATGGCTTCGGTGAATGTGGGGACCTCGAACTTTTTGTGGATGTCAGGTGCCTTTATTTCACGAAAAGTGGTATGCCATAGTGCCGTGCGCAGGATGTTAGTCTGGTAGCTCTGGAGTCTAGTTATGGTGCCGGTGAGGAAAAAACGGAAAAGCGGAGTTGCAAACAGCAGTGCTGGCCTCAGGAACCTTGAGTTCCAAAGCTCGGTTCGAAAGGATATATTCTGCTCGAGCAAAGGAGAGTAAATCACAAAATGAGGAGAACCTTTTGATCTTGGCGATGCCTGTTACACCAACAACAATGAGGTGGATGTCTCCAAAACTGGGCTGTACTTCATTAAAAGCTATGGATCATTTAAGGTCTCGTTACGAAGGGTGATATACTTATGGTTTAGGTCGGGGAGCACAACGAGATCTTATACTTAAGGATATCTAACAATTATCCTTATTTAAAGGAATTCGGTATTTATTTAACATAATTTAATAGAGAATGAATAACAAACCGATAGACACACACATGTATTTGTAAGTAGTTTTCTATTGAGCCTTCTCCCTCGCGAACATGTGATTCGTTTTAGAACACGTATGGATTATACAAACAGAAACATACCGGACTTGATTTGGATATTAATTAGATAATATATAATTTGATAATAGATTTAGATGATAAATTAAGAATAAAACAGTACTGGAAAGTAAGCGATAATTTGGATTTATATATTATATTCTTTGTACTGTATTAATAATGATAAAGATGTAATATATTTTTGAATAACAACATAATTGTGTGCCCACAGACTTGGGGAAGAGTTTGAAGTAACTCTTGGGTTTTAGGTGGAGCTTAAATAAAGAAACGTTTCAGTCAAGTGAGGTACATAACGAGATTAAGGATTTCGTGACGGTACCTAAAACGAATTTATTGACTGTCATAATTGCTTTTTGTAATGTTAATCCACGAAAGCTCTAACACGAAATACGGACGATTAAACATGACGTGATTGTACATAATAGGATTGTAACATATTTTTAGATACTAGTGATTGATTATTAAGTTGCCAAAAATTGCAAATACACTTTTGATCAAATTTTAATTAATTTACCAGGTTTTTTTCGATGGTAACCAACCTCTTTCATCATATATTCCATATTAATCAGGACTTCGGGATTACCGATTAATTGAATAATCGCTCTTCAACATTTTTCATTATTATTATTGTCACAATAAGGACATCAAACAGAGTTACCAAGAAATAAAGATAAAAAAATCATTGTTCAGCTAAGGTTTTAATAATTTTTAGCCATTTTTAAATTAAAAAAGTTATAGATTGTTAATTATGCCGTCATAACCTTTTAACTAAATATTTCAGGCAGTTAAGATTGACTGAAACATTTCATGTCTACAGCTTGAATAGAGAACTCAAAAATGCCATAACAGTGTTTTTGCACGGGTAAAATCGAAGGTTTTTGGTTTTGAAAACAGGCCAAAAACTGTTTGGACTGAAGAGATTTTCGGTTATGGTATGGGTAAGAATTATTGAATATTAAATTTAGACCCTTCCAATCGTTTATTCTTAACCGGTCAATATACTTGTAGTATATTATATTTATGTCAATTGATCCTCATTTAAATTATTGGCATGGTTAAAAATGTCCGAAAGTGATTTACATAAGCCTCTTGTTAGCAACGAAACTTAATGTAGATGTATAGTGTTATAGCTACATTAAAAGTCCCCTAATCTCTGTCTACAGTTTAAGCTCCTGGGTACTTAAAAATACATTAGCAGGGAGTGGACCCTTGATAACTACCCCTTTATAAAAAGCGCTCCCCGCTCCAGGATCCTCCAGTAAGTGCAACTGATTGGTGATTAACCGGAGTTATCCCATAGTCAACTGCCCTAAGTCTCTGTAATCAATGAGCGCATTGAACACCCCATATTCTGTTCTTTTTAGGGATTTTGTGTACGTCAATTATACATAAAGCGTAGTAGGGTTAATCGAATACATATTTTACATTAAAAATTGTCCCAAAAGAGTTTTGTGTCAGTCTATATAAATTTCATAATAATATCGTGAAAATAGCTCAAAAGCATGGATACCCTGTTAAAAGGTCGGTTCAGTTATCATAAATACTTTACACAAGCTAAATTAAGGCTAATAATAATGAAGCTGTATAAAATTTAATGTCCATTAACGATTTATAGCACAAATGTATGAAGGTCACAGAAATGTCAAAGATGGAATAACAAGAAAAAGCAAAAAAAGTATAGCGAATCTTGTTTCGTAAAATATGGTCTTCTGAATATAAAGATGGCAAAAATATTACTCCCAAAAATTTAATTAATCCCTATCTCCTTCTTAAGGTATTTGAACTAATTGATGTTTGGGAGGAGATACACGTGTGACCATAGTGTGGAAATATAGTATCATAATAAAACCGAACCCATAGCTTTCTTTTTATGCTGAATACAGATTGGTTCTTTAAATAAAAAAATTAAAATATATGAAAAAAATGGACTTTAGCAACTATCACATCAATGAAATTGATTTCACAGTCTTGTACAGAATGCAAATAAGGATTTTGGTAGAATTAAACTAGTTTGGTCCCAAAAATCAGGATGATAAAAATAATCTAGTAATTAAAAGTTTAATAAATTTAGTTTTAAATTAAGTAGATAATATTATATTTTGATTTGTATAACTAAACTAGAGTTTGATTTTTACTTCATAGACCAAATCCACATTTCCGAGGTTACATCTTCATGACAGTGCAACGCAATATGTCATCGACTACAACTCCACAAACAAATAATTCATTCTTGGATGAAAATTGAAAATGAGCATGGAAAAAATTAAATATATTGTTGTGATATTAGATATTGTGGAGTTTTTATATAAATATTTAATCTAACCTTGAGTCAAGAAGGCAAACAAAAACAATTGAGAGTAGAAAAAACAAAACAAAAGATAGTATAGTTGTGTGGTCAGGATAAAAACACACACAGAATTACTCTCTAGCTTAGGCCCGTGATATAGTATAGTTGTTGTTTTATGAGGAGAACACAGAATTATTCTCTCTCTAGTTTGGGATCAGCCTGTGATATATGTGTCTGAGTCAAGTGATGAAATAAAAAGTTCTGTAAGTTATTTGTTGTTGGACTTGAAGCGGAACGGAAGAGAAGTTGCACCAGGAAGAAGAGTTAATTTGATTAAAAAAGAAGACCATTGAAGAAAAAAAAGGAAAAAAATATAGACAAGTTTAATTAATATATGTTTCTTTTTGTTTATTTGTAATTAAATATATAATCTTTTTCCATAATTATTTTGTTTAAAATAATCTTAAACCGCAGTTAATCACTAATAAAATAAATTTAAATATAAAAATAAAATTACGTTATATTTTAAAAAGAACGTAAATATTTTAATAATATACTATTCATTAAACTTGTACTCCAAATTAATCTCTCTAATTTTTCAGAGATAAAGTGATATTAATTTAAAATGCCCCAAGCTCTCAGATACGTGGTCACTATACAACTTAATGATGTACGTGCCACACGTTATTATTACGTTGCCGCTTCCAATTCAAGCAACAGTTTAAAAAATGCGCTTTTCAAGCTGCTATTTTCTTCGATCTGTAATAAAATCTATCTTATCTGATTATTCTTAGGTGCCTCATTAACACGGCACAACATGCATCGATTTGAGAAGTGGTGTCGTAAAATAAAGCTTTTAAGTTTCCATAACATTTTAAGCTTAACGTTGATAATTTTGTGAATTGTGCCCTCCAGAATGATTAAGGAACACGTAAACATTTGAATATAACTTGTTAAAACAAGCTCGTTAAAAGTTATAATATTTTTTTTTTTTTTTTCTGAAATCTTCTTTCCCCTGGGTAGTGAAAATTCTATTTTTACAATATGTTAATGATAGTTTTTTTGACCTGCTTTGGAGTCTGACAAATGAGCAACGCAAATAAAATAAATGTACATTTTGTCGTCTTATTTTTCTCAATTAAAAATATTTAAACACTAATGACAGGATGTCAAAAAGCTTCACATATAATTCAAAATTTAACCGCCGCAGTCACCAGTTCAGGCAGCATTTCTCAGCCATGGGTTTCAATCAAGCAGGTGCTGGAAAGTGAAGTTGGCCAGTACTGAAGAAGTTTCGGACGCAGTTGTTAATAATTACTGAATGGAGTGAGCCCATCTTAACTATTCACGGCTCACGTAATGGACGCACCCACTCTCTCCCATCCTCGCCGCGTTCAATACTAATGCAGGCGATGGGCTCTAACCCAGAGCGCCTTAAAACGGTATGGACGTCGACCCGCGTCAGGTTTACTCATGTTTCCAATTGCCAATTGAATAAGCTGCATTATTGGGATTAAGTTTACTCAACCGTTATTATTCAGTTTTTCTCATTGCAGTAGTCTATTGATCCAATCCTGCAATTGAACGTTATTCACCAAAGCAATCATGGGTTCCTGTACTCGGTCTTCATTCCTCTTTCAACTACGGGTACGGGCCAACATTTTAAAACTACTTATAGTTTTGGGCTTTTGTTTAACCTTAAAAAATATTGCCGACTATCTCCGAGATAAGTTACCCTTTAGATGTTCACAGCTCAGAAGTTTCAATAACCGAAGTAGCCCAGCATTTTTACACAGTTTGTTTTAAAATACGTCAAACAACTTATAAATAAAGGATGTCCCAGAACTAGCGCAAGATTTGAATTTGCCGCCATTTTTGCAGTTAAGTGGCAACCCTAAAAAAAAACAATTTGTCACCTGACAGTCTAGGGTTAGTAAAAATGGAGCGTTACACGATAGAACAACGTGTCTTTATTGTTTTTTTTGCCGCCATTTGTGCAATAAACCCTAAAAAAAACATTTGGTAGCTGACAGTTTAGGGTTAATAAAAATGGAGCGATAGGACAACGTGTCTTTATTGTTGAATATTATCTTAAATATAATGAAAGTTTGGCGGCCGCAGATGTAAAATCTCATACAAAATATGGTCGGAATAGTGTTTTGACTACATCAATTGTGAAGAGATTAATTGAAAAACTTAGGGAGACTGGATCAGTTGGAGACACTTAACACAGTGGTCGTCCAAAATCAAGCCGTTCAAATGTCAATATCGAAGCAGTGCGTGAGAGTGTTGTTGAAAATCCAGGAACATCAATTCGGCATCGTAAACACAGTTCTTTGTGCCGACATTGGATGATATTGATGTGGCCAATATGTGGTTTCAACAAGATGGTGCCACATGCCATACAGCTTATGAAACAATTCAAATACTGCATGAGACATTTCCAGCTCGTGTACTCTCTCGTTTCGGTGATCAGAATTGGCTTCCTATATCGTGTAATTTAACACCTTTAGATTTCTTTTTATGGGGTTATTTGAAGTCAAATGTATATGTCAACAAGCCCACATTCACCCGTACAAATAATGCGGAAATCCAACGCTGCATCAACGAAATCCAACCACATTTATGCCAAATGGTCATGGAAAATTTCGACAAAAGAGTGCGTTTGTCCCAGAAATACGTGGAGGCCATTCGCCCGATGTGTTATCCCATAAATAACCCTATTCTATTTACTTTATAATTGAATAAAAAACCAAACTGTGTTTTCTATTTAAATCAAATCTCGTGTTAATTGTGGGACACTATACATTGATGCATACACGTTCTAAAACGCTTTTATGGTGGTTTATCTTAAACAATTGTCCCTGATCAAATAGTCAGTTTCAGTCTACATGCTTGCAGAAAATCTAATTTTTAATAATCAATAATATATCTGGAATGTTGCATGGTTAAATAAAACACAATAAGCAATACAGGGTCTTGTGTAATGATTTCCTAATATACAAATTAAGTGTTAATATAAGAATAATTAAATGTAAATGATTATAATAATTTCATTGCAGTGTGCATGAATACATAAATCTTTGATTTATCCAAAGTTGCGTGGGTCTTCAACGTGGAGTGATGAATGACGAAGGGTAACTGAATCGGCCCTGTAGATAAGCCACCTTGGTTTAGCCTGTTGTTAGAATGTGATCCTAATTTCACCCAAGAAAACATGTAGAACTGCGTGCGAACAGCCCCACCAGAGAAAACTGTCTGGGACTCTTAAGAAACTTCTATATCAAAACCTCACGAAGAAGGGCTCTTATGGTTTAGGGGTGGTCCTGGTTAAAAACGCCATCTGACTTTTCCTGTAATACTAGCTTTCCCTTGCTTTGAGCAGATTGTATTACTCTTTTTTTGTCTAGTTCCGTAACCGGGGTTAAAACATTTTTGTACAAGGAAGTAACGTACAGGAAGTAAGCAGCAGGGGCTGTTACCCTGGTAAGATTATTAAAAAAGGCTATTTTTGTGCCTGCAGGAAAGTCCACGGTCCTTTTTAAATTTTCTATATAGTCTTTTAATATTTTGAATCAATTTAAAATTGTATTTATCGATGTATCAATATGTACAGCTGAGCTCCACACTTATCATCCCTGCCTCAAGCTCCCCATGAGGTTGTTTTAGACAAAATCCCTCTTTTATTCTTCTCCTACCATTAGGCGGAGGTTGATTTTACCTGCTTACTAACCTCCTTGGAACAATATCAGTCTACAAGTAAGTAAGGTGAACCCATTTGGCGTTTACATTAGACAGTGGTTTTAGGTTTACTCTTTTTTTCAGGCCTATATGTTGTTTTCATGTACAGAAACCATGAAGCTCATACTTAATTCATACATTAAATGAAGCAACGATTTCAAAAGTTATCGAAATTTTGGACTGATTCTCTGAATGTGTTTCTTAGAAACTTTGAATAGAAAAACTAATTCAAACAAAATACTTCATTTTATTTGTTTAACTTCTTGGAATTATGGCATTACGCTGTTTCTTTTTTTGGCTCTCAAAACTGTTGAATGATGATGTGTTTTATACTCGGTTACAGATCGTCTTAGAGATATTATATAGATATTTACAATAATCATACAAAATGTGCTCAGCCTTTTGAATTAAACCACTGGTCTTATTAGACATTTGTGATTCAATATAGTTTGAACTATCCTGAAACGAGTCATCACACACAGTTTGTTTTTTCCACGATTTCTCTTTTAAGGTGTGCGTGACTCTTTATTAGGTTTTGGTAATGGTAATTTATTATCAGATTTCTACAGCAAACCGCCCCTACATTTTACGATGACTTAGTCTTATACGAAAAATGTACAGGAACATCGCCTATCATTTTTCAATTTCATCATTTTTTTCTCTTTTATCAATTATTTTTCTTTATTAACCACTCATCAATATAATAAATAAGTAACATTTGTTCAATGAGTTTACAAAATGCGTTATCAATCTACTCATCATTGGCTAAATCATCAGAAAGTTTAGCAGAAAGCTATTATTCAATTAATAACTTAATACATGTTTACTTATTTGTCGCTACTTAGTGTGAAATACATGTACTTTATCTCAATAAACAAAATGTTTGGTTACCTACAATTAGGATTGGCAAAATTTCATAGTGAGGAATGACGTTACAGCTAGTATTAAACACAAACACCACTCACATAGATTATTATTAACAACAGAGTTACAAACAATTATTTCCTGTAGTAATACTTGAGTATTGAGTGATCTTCTGTCAGTAATAATAAACAAATTTTTTTCAGACCTTTTAAAGCAGACGGAATCTACTTATGTTTTACTCATTTTTGCAATGTATTTTGTTTCTTACTTTTAATAAGTAATTTTTCATAAAATGTTCTGTTTAGACTATCAATCTGATTATTGATCGGTGTAAAGTAGAGGGGATAGATTCCTGTTGAGTTAAAAAGCCACAGCGGGTACTTAGTTGTTATGCGGGGCATGCATCCCTAACGCCGTGACCAGCTTACACCTGCCCTCTCCCTGGCACCTCACAGGAATAGGGTTCGCTGGTCTAGCTCCCTACAAAAACACGGGCTTAACTTAATTTATAAGTCTTCTCTAACATTTTATCGTGAGGATATTGTTTAACAGGTAGTAGAAGATTAACTTTGAATATTTGTTTATTACGCAATGAGGTGGTATTTTATTGAATATGGTTTGCTTTGCTTATGCATTACCTATTTGGGACTTAGCCAGTTACACCAATATCGGGAAACTTGAAATAATCCAAAAAACAATTCTAATAATATTTGACAAAAGTTACACTACTATAGTTAAGTTTCTTTATACAATTGTACGATCACACAAATCAATTGCCCTTCCAAGCCCTACTACTCTGGGGCCTGATTCGGTTCTGAAGATCTCGAAAAAAGATTGTTTTAGAGGAGGGTGAACTGGGGTGGAATAACCCTTCCTAATCTCAAACTCACACTAACATATTTATGTGTAATTTAGGCTTTAGTCTTTGGAAACTAATCTTGTAAATTAATTCCTTTAAATAAATATTTGATGGTGACGTTAAAATGTTACACCTAATAACTTTTTCATCAACTTGAACGCTGACATCATGAGCGTATTGGATAGCCAACATATCTACTGCTTAAATCCTTGTAAGTTCGTAAAAACAAATCTTACACAGGAAACAAATAACTATTTTCTATACAAGAAACTATTTTTTCCTGTTGTATTTTCAAATATCACAGGCTTTTGTAGGAAAAATAACACTAGGCATTATGAGTTCTCATGTATTTTCAAGATATTCTGAAGGAGGTAAATTGGACTTATTTGGAAGTGAGCTATCGATTTAATTCAGGAAATTATAGAACTCGTCTTTCTACAGATATCAATGTGATCGATTCATGATAAAAAATACTTCCGTAAATATTACTGATTCTTTACAGTTCCTTTGGTGCCAATTCCTCGTAAGCCCTAATTTTCTCTAATAACCACCTTGCCGTCTTAGTTGGGCAACGAGATGTCATAAAACCCAAAATGAAAATAATAAAAAAAAGTTAGTTTATAGCTCTAGGCTATTTCATGATATATAAACTGGTTTTATTTCCAAGATGAAATTGGAAGAAGCCTGGAGTTTTTTATGCATTTATTTTTATTTTTTTTTCCATAATTTTCGCTATACCTGTGTTAGTGTAACGGACATTTATATTGCTAAGTATACTTCTATTAAGGTTGGCCACTTTATTAATAGTTTAAAGTTCTTTTCTGGTTTAGTTTCTTGTGAAATCCTTTTTAATAGCACAAAATTTTATTAGGGTCTTTCGTGTATCTCCTATGTCCTCTATCCTTAAAAATATGTAATCCTCTATTCCCAATTATAAGTATTTTTCCAAAAAATTTCCTAGCGGGTGTCCAGTTTTTTCTACGAAAATAGTATTTTTAATTCTATGTACAAATACATATACCTTCACAAAGATTCGAAATTCGAGATAACGTCAAGATCTTGAATATTTGTAATTTTCATCTTGTGATATCGAAAGGTTAAAGATTATAAAATCGTTAGCCAAAAGACGTAAAGATACAAAACGGAATTAACTTATTCATTTTCCAGGAGTAAATCAATAAAATATATATTATTTCATATATTTGTATATATTCGATAAATGCTTAAGATTAAATATGCCTAAGTGTTTTTTTTATAATAGTTAAAGGAAAATAGTCTTTTATGTATTTTTTTAAAATAAGTATGTCTTGTGCACAGCTCAGCCAGTGCTTTCGTCCCTAACCATGTCCTGAGCGTCGATGGCTCTCTTTTTTTTTTAATTTTTATGCTTAATATTACAAAGAAATTTTAAAAAAAGAAACTTTCCTTGTCATTAATTATTTTTAGTTTAACTATTATTAGTATTGTAGGTTTCTTTAACATTGGTTTTTGGAGTATCTCAGCAAACATGTATATACAGAGTAATATGTATATTCTCTTATCACGTAATTTATTTGAATTGCCATCTGTGAATGAATTCAGGACCATTTTTGATCACACAGTTTCAGAATTCATGTTTGTGCTCCTTTATATTTCACCTTTTGATATGACCTTTTGATAAAATGTGCTTTTAAAAGCATCTACTGATTATTATATGCTTCATATTTCCAACCCTTCATATCTCAGATTAGACATTCCCTACGACAGAGCTCAGATCAGGAAATTTATTGGATAGCTGTCATTCTTATTATCTTTCATGTTTAAGCTATCAAGGATTATTATTTTATGTCATTCTGGTGGTAACTTTTCTGGATCGAACGGAATCAGAGGGGCAAAATTTGAACCATATAATATTTTGGGTAGGTTAATATAACACTTATCTTTACTCTGCTGTAAGCTAATAAGTTGTTAATTTGATGGATAATGCTACAAAAAAGTTTAAAAAACCCTAATTGTCGTCCTTAATTTTTAAGATACCTGTTTTTTCCATATTTTATGATCCCATTTTTTCAGTATTGATTCTTAGGTAAATTTATGTTTGGCCGTTGAACTGAATTCAATACTTTTGTTCCTACTCATTGGGAGTAGAAAGGGTAAGTTATACTTTCATACGGGTTTATAACACTGTGTCCTGTTGTACCCTGGAATTAACACAAAAATAATTCGACGAAAGTTAGCCATCCCCTGAATATCTAAATGACTCCTAAATTACCCCTCTCAGGTGGAATTAATTAGGGGTGGAACTCCCCGATGGCCCCCCGACAATCTCTCCATCAGCACCATTGTGTGGTTGGCGGCAGCTACTCTTTCAGCTGATCCAGCACTCAGCTAGATGGCCCGGCCTCTGATTGGGACCGCAGCTGGCCGTGTTAATCAGTGTTGATGATCCCAGCTTTTGTCCTGATCGACTCTCAACCACTGATACCCTTTATAAAAGAGCTGAAGGGGTTTTTTTTTTTTCGTCAGAAATCTCACTCATTGCTTAACCTAGAACAACCAACAAATTAGTTGCCCTGCTTATAAACTACTCACGTTATTAATTACACTGCCTTATTATTTTGATAACATGGAGATGAGTGGTCCATGTTAAACATAATATTAAAATAATTTAAGATTAAAATAAATATATATTATTATATTAATTAAATAGTTAAAAGTTGCTGAATTCGTGTTAGTTCATAATATGATTTGGAAATATAAAATTAAAAGATTGAGCAATATAAAAGTTGTAAATTGATGTAGTGCCTGTGTGTTTGTTAAGAGATATGCTTTGGTATGAATACTTAGATTTACATGAAGTTTATTGATGGGCTACGTTTCAAAATAATATGGCTTCACCAGATCCTTGTGTGAGAAGGAGGTTAATGTTGAATGTTTAAGATATGTAGCTTGTCGAAACGATGTCCAATTACAAACTTGATGGAAACCTAATATCTCCCAGCTACCTAAGCCACTCCCAAAAAACTCTTCCTCTCATTTATATATTAATGGCAAGCTTAACTGAATAATGTTAACTAACTTGACGAAAATACTCACGCTAACACATCCTAACGTAATATTTGCAGATTATAGCAACACAGCCACATGTTTGAAAATTGTGTGTTGTGAAAAAACTGTGGCAAGATAAAAATCATTTTTGAAAAAAAAAATACTCTTATATGCTAAAAATGTAGTTGTACTTACTAAATCAGATGGTTTATAAAATCTAGAATACCCCATCAACAACAATCGTTTTAAAACTATTTGCAGCATATGTGCTAGCAAGGCAAAAAATATATATAAAATCCCAATTTGTTTTTTTAACTTCCACAACAGATTGCTACAATAACTACACAAAGGTGTTATTTAAGAAAGTTATTAATAATGATTAATGATTTACAGCCAACGCTAGGTTTCTAGTAACGTTTTTCTTTGGTTGTTAATTATTCATAATAGTGGAAATTTCACATCTAAAAAATCTATTCATGTTCAAAAAATTATTTTTATTGTTGTGTTGATGAATCCATCACCATTACTTGAGTCCGAATTTTGATTACTTAATGATCAAAAATGTTTAAAATATTCTTCTTGTTTAATTTGTTTTAATAAAATAATTTTCACGTTCTCCCTCTCCAGAAAATTCCTTTAAAAAATTGTTAAAACGTTATATTATTTGATGAACATGCTGTAGTGTAATTTTTTGATTAGTTAAAGAAAAACGTCGTGAGCACCAGATATTAGATAGTAATATATTTGTTTGTTTTTTTAGGATAAATACGAAATTAACAAGAAGGATATTTTGGAATTTTTTTTAGTACGTGTTGTAATATAATTCATTCTTCTATATAAATGCAGACTTTTTGTCTTAGTGAAAAGAAGTATTATCGATGAATCGCCAAATGTGTTATTTATTGCATGTTGTAGCAAACATCTTCAAAATCGTTACAAACAAACCGTAAGAGCATTCAGAGCTTTACTAGTCCATTTAAAATTACCTCTTAACCAAAGTCGTTCATGTGTTAGAGGGAAAACAAGATGTGAATCTAGGATTAACAATGGGTGAACGGCTACACTTGATCTAATAGCCGAGACGTCACAAGTGCAGCAGTAATAGCTACAACCGACAGAACCACAGAACTAATTGTCGACGCAGGACTGGTGCGGTCAGCCGTCCAATTAGTGAGATGCTGATCTGTCCTATCGCAGATTCCATAACTTCGCGCTACTGCTCTATCAAAAATTCACTTAATTCTGGCCCAAGTGTATAACATTGCATTTCAAAAAATATTAGTTAAAATTCATTGATTAAAAAAAAAAAAAAAAAAAACCTGCACCACGCCATCAAAAATTAGAAAATCATTGATGGTTTGGTTACAGCAAAGCCTAGCTTGAGAATATTTGACCTATAGAGGCAATGAAGTTAACAATTGTTAGGCTCATACCTCTGCGTTTACGGGTATTGTAAGGACTCGGTATTGTGAGATATGTTAATCCTGAGTTTTACTGGAAGTATAATATAATCTTAAATCCAAAATTCCAATTTAAAAATATTCCAATAAACCAGGCTATACACGCTTATAAACTGGCCAATAACTTCATATTTTTTTTTATATATCCTGACCGTCCTACCGTTTTATTAAAAATGTTCTTTTTTTCCTCACCTAATAAAAGCCGCGAACAAATTGTTCATAAACCATTATATAACTATCATACCAAATCCTATAACTGCAAACTTAAGTCATATGCATCAGTAACAACGACAGTCTCGCACAAGCAGCTGAAAGTCGTTACATTTGACACGGTCATTCAGTTGTCATGGAAGCGTATGAAATTCATTGATGCAACTGTGGGCCAGTATTCAAAAGATGAAAGGAAAAGTCACTTACAATTCATTTCTTACTTTCAGAAAAGACTTCCCGAAAATTCCGTGCATTTAATGTATGACTGCTTTTGGCAAGGTCTGACACTTCGGTGATAACAAGCCTTCTTGGGGCGTGATATTGGCATATCTAAACATTTACTTTATTTGAGGCTTCACAAAATTGAATGAAAAAGTCTCTGTCAGAAAATTTAGGATAAATAATGAACAAATGCATTCAGCAGCTCACATTTATCTCTTCTACTTTTGAGTTAATAATACTAAATACATCTCATATCCACTTGGCTATTTGATTTCCTAAACTGGGTGTAAGGACCTTTCTTCATTCAATGGGTGCGTTGTCAAGGACCTTGAAGGTCTTTCTATTTCTGAAAAGTATCTTAAGATATCTAAAAAAAAACCTTTTTTAATTTTTAGTTCATTTTTTATTATCACTAACAACAGCAGAGGTTCATATATAGCGTACAAGAAAACGCATTTGCTAGTTTTGTGATATAGCTGACTCGAATGAGAACTGGAATTCTTGTCCTGTAAGATCCTATGAACTGAAGTACTGTAAAGATATCTTTTTATTTGAAATCTGTGGTGGTAATATTCAGAAATCCATTTAGTAACTGTAATAGACCAAATTTTCACCAGCCATGGCTATTTAAATAATCACAAGTATACGGAGTCTATGCATTTTTCGAAACGTATTTCAGCAAAACAAAAAATATATACCCACTTATTTTTTCCATAATTCACTTAAAGTCCTATGCTACTGTTAAAAAAACATATTTTAAAAGATTCAACTTGTCATTATCACTTGTTTGTTCAAATGACTAAGGTTCCTTTGAGGTTATTCCGATTTTTTATTTGTTACTAAAATAATTTTTTTTAAATTAAAAAAAAATAATCATTACTCAAAGAAAACATATACCGGTCGGTAAGCAAATCCAGCAACTAGCTCACCTATCATAAATGTTTGGATGTGTGCAGCGAAGGGTATGAGATGAAGCAATTCATTGACGCATAGAGTAAAGATGCTGAGGGTCTTTCTGCATTTTTTCTCCATTATTTGAATTCAATATAAAATATTGAACATTTATCGCCTACTCCAATAGCTTAGGTAAAGTAGGCGATGGGTGCTAGGGAATTCCCGGGTCTAATTCCGGTGGGAATTCCTCAGAATATCAAAACATTTTTCTTTTATCAATAATCATGAATGTATTATTACAGTTGGATCTTAGGTAACATAGAAACAGTAATTTGCCATAGTGACAAAATGTTAGTTTTCTAAAAAATATTATGTATTTTAATAAAATAAAACCATAATTTTTTTCTATGCTAAGTAGTTTTTAGCCCGGACTCAGTCCCGTTCAAACAGTTTGTTGTTATTGACTTTAAATCCTTCTGTTATTGTTTTCCTTATTGGTGAGCACCTGTCATCTTCTTTAGTGCTTCTGAAATTCAAGCAATGGAGTCACAGTAACCTTTTTTATATGCGACTTGGCCGCAGAACATGGAGTATTTCGTCAGGCTCAAAAAATGATATATATTCATTTTTCATAAATGGACATTTGTAATTTCAAAATAAAACTAATTTAAAAACCAAGATTTGGTTGATGAAAAAGAGCTGTTAGATTTTCATCAAGTGTATTAATAGAAAGGGCTTTGGCGTAATGTGTATGTCAACATCAGGTCTTGAAAACTAGAAAAAATGTGGACGTTATGTATGATTGGTAAAAATTAGGGACAAAAGTCTAACAGCCAACGTTCTTCAATCATTTAGCTAGTCACACTGCACTAATATTTATACCTTATTTTTTGCTTGTTTTCTTTTGCACTCCACCTTTTTCAAAAATTAGTACGAACTGGTGCTGACTTACTAAATATGTCAGTACGATGTCTGTACCTGATTTGAAATAAGGGGATGTTCTCTAACTACCCAAGTCATTAAAAAAAAAAGGTCTAATTAAGTGGATTAAAGAATATTAAGACTTATTATTATTTATTTGACCACAAATTAGGCCCCAAATTATGAAACGCAAGACCATTCAGAAATATTAATGGCGGATATCTGGTGATAAAGGTAAGGCTTAAGTGGACTGTAATAATAAAACGACTCGTACCTTATGACTGCACATAACTTTAGGGAATGTAATTTGCAATAAGGAAACATGGTTATTAGGATTTTGGTTTTTAAGGATTCTGTTGCTCTACATCTCTGCAATACATTACGATTAAAAATAGTTACTTATTAGCACTACAGGTGCAATAAAAAAAAACGGAGATCACCATAACGTATTGTGAGCGACTCGAATATTGTGGTGTAAGACAACCAGCCAGTCACTCACTTAACGCTCGACCTATACAGCGAGACGATTCTCTCTGGTTGACCACAGACTCACAGAACGCCTTGAAACGTATACGAGTACAAACACAGCGACCACAACTGTGAAAATGGCTCGGCCCTCGGCACGGAAACTTTCAGGAACACGTAATAGAGTACAAAAGACTGACTCTGCTTCCCTCCACAAATAGAGAAAAGCATCCTGGCGTCTTTTATTGGTATTCTCAATACCAATAAGTACGAGGATATTTACCTAGAATTTTATAAGGAAATCCCTTAAGACAATTAAAAATATCAAACATTGTCTATACATAGCCTTGGGGAAAACATCACTTTTTCATCAACCTAAGCCGATCTCCCAACAAATTCTTCAACTCATCTACAAATAGACCTTTCATATTATTTTTTTGTTCAAATTTATCACAGGTAGAACAAATCTAGGCAACATCCATAACTCAAAGACGAAACAATCATAAAAACCGAAGTTTTTATTTATTGACTTGAACTCGTTCCTTCCGAGTTTATGAAATTCTATAGTAACCTATCCAACCGCCCTAATCCCCTAGCCATTGCACCGCTCATCCCTATAAATACTTCTCGGAGACTAAAGTGGCAGTGGCCTCGTGACCTGCTGTAAATACGTGACAGTGGGAGACATCCTGGCGAATTCCAGTTTCTCCAATCATGTCCTGAGTGTCTGTGGCCCTCACGCTCTTGTTCTGCCTCCACTGCCTCGTATCCATGATGTGGCTGACAGAGGAGCGTGGGGGATTCCCAAGGCTCAGCTTCCTCTTTTGCATGCGTGGGAGGTGACAACCATGTGGATTTTGGAGGTCTCTGGGCTGTTTGAAAATATTGTATGAATGAGCAATTGAATGAAAATTATAAATATGGTATGAACGAAAACATGTATCACAATTACTTATTGCCCTATAAGGCAGATTGTAAATTTATCACGATAAAGAAGTTTCTATATCTATCTATTTATTGTCGATTCTCTCATACTATCTCAACATTTGAAAGAGACCAAGGGTGCGACAATACAGTGAAGATATAGAAGACCACGAGGTGTTGAGGGTCACACCTACCGGGGAAGTCTAACCGCCTCGAGCAAGCCGAGATGGCGGATAAGATTAGCCAGCCGGCAGTAATTGGCCCATCACACCGATATCCGTAATCTCGTTACATGGCGTGTCTTCGAGCACCGCCTGGTATCCATCCACTTGCATTAATGTCTAAGACTGACCTGGAGCCTAATTAGAGAGCAGAAGAGGCATAAATAATGAATAAGAATCCAGTTGCTGAGCTTGCTAAACACACATTATACACTGTAGTAATATATATTAGCTACATTCTGAATAAACTTATATGCTACAGAAGAGCTGTGTAAATATTATGTTTACATAAGCATCCATACAATTATAAAGTGAGTAAACGGACAAATATTAGAGAGTAAGAGATATAGAAAGATATTATTGCTTTTTCATCGCATATATTCATGCATAATGAAAATAACACATTGAATATACGGTTACTTTTTATCCTAATAGCTTTTAAAATAGATAGATATTAAATTGATTTAAATTTAGAACAAGACAAACAAACAAAAACAAAAAATAATCATAATATGCAGTAAAAGAATTTATGTATTCTGTAATATCAGAATCTATTCTGTAATATGTGGAGTTAGCTTTGCAATAAATATCAAGCTTAGATATTATATACACAACAATCTAAGTTTTGTCCTTTTGGGAATATATCGTTTTGATTTATCTTTGAATCTTACTGTATCTAGTATTTTTTTCGCTGACTGAGGACAGTACTGAAAAAATGTAGTAAATAAATGTTTAATATATGTATCAACAGCGTTTCTTTTGTTTTCGCCCTTCCTGAGGCTGGGCCTCAAACGGGCTTTATGTATCAATATGCAGACAGGGCTGTGGGATAAGTGTAGTTTGACACTTGTTACAACTTATGATACGTTTCTTGCAGTCTTACCACAGCTGCCAGATGAAGTGAATAACTCTATTTGTTGATGACTTAGACCGTTGTGAGCCTAAGGTGAATCAACTAAATTTAAACCCATAAAATTCCAATTTCGTCAACCTAGGATCCATACCTCTTATCGAATCACAAACGAACTAAGATTATCCGCCAAATATTTCAGACTGATCCCTAGATCAATAGCTACCCAGAAATGGACGTGAATCCCTAATTACTAGAAGATCCACTACCACCCTTGATCAAAAATTAAAAAGACATTGGTAATTAAGAATGAATGTTTCCTGGTTAACTGACGGCAATACTCTCTTGGAGCTGATTTCTTGGATTTCCAGTCCTTAACAAGTAAAATCACAATTCACATTAGTAATTGTGATTAATGATATCATTCATATGATACGCAACTTAGCTTACTGGATCCTCGTTCTCTGACCGTTTTGCAATGTGGTAAAGTCCAGAGGTCAAGAAGCTCTTAAGTGGACATAGGTGAAGATTCCAGTGCTAGGAACCCATAACTTAGTTATATATTTACAATGAATCACGAACCAACCACCAGCAACAGGGAGGATAATGTGGATGAGTTTTACTGCGGATAAATGCGGATGGATAAATATCCATTAAATTTTCTAGTACCAAATAGTATCCATTAAAACTGTACGATACATATTTAAACCACCGTAAACTTCAATTATTCATCCATTTCCGCTTATCGTCGTCGCTCATCTAGCTCTGTCCGATGATGCGCTTATTCTAAACGAGGTTAATTTTTTATAGATTCATTGCAAAAGTGAAGAATTTAGGATCTGGTTTTTCTGTTCTTGCAGAATATTGTTGTAATATTTATTTTCCAAATTAGCTCTTAGGATATAGAATATATTTCTATTCTGAATAAAACAATAATAATCACATTAAAATCATGATAATCTGTGATCGTAAGTTTATAACATACCTTGCCTATAATTTGCCCTAGTTCAAGAATTTAGTCCAAGAATTTTTATTATTCCATTATTATTATTGTTTGGTTACTTTAGTACGTCATCCATTAAAGAATAAATAAGCTATTAAACACAAATAAAATATTATAACCACTTACTTAGCCACCTATGAGATATTCCACGCCTTCAAGCGTTGAACTAAGGCTTGTGAAATATTAAAACGGTTATACTGCACAGAAGCAAGACCAGGGAGCTCCTTCAGACTAATGCCGGGTAAGGCGTGAATAGTTGATGCAGGCTCTACTGTAATGCTCTCCGCTTCTCGTAGCTCTTTCATCATCCTACATTCTTTACATCCACCGATAATTACCTCTTCTTGGTGCCTTCTCACCCTCCGCTTCACAACTGATTCGAACAATCTTCTTTAACGGACGATTATTTTTTCGCTGGGAAGCAAGAATCGATCGAATGGAAATATGTGTGTTCTAGTTCAGAAGTTAGTTTTGCAATAAGAAATAAAATGATACGACAATGAAACAATTAGACAAATAGCTAACCTTAGTATTTTTTTTTATTTCAAAACCTCTTTATTTATACAATTATTACAATGAACAAATAATTTTTGATTTACATTTTCCTCTTCGTGCTGCATACGCAGATGCATTCAAAGGAGGGCATAAATATAATACAATGCAGATTGATGTTAAAAGTCAAACACATATACATGTGATGTGGCTCACCTTCAACCCTACCAACCGGGAAAAAAAAACTAAAACCCAAACCTAGAACCTAAGACTACAGCGTTTCTGCCGCGACAGCGTCCTGCCATCGATGGGGGAACGGAGCGGGGGTTGTTACCGTGTTAAACACTGGGTTTGTCAAGTACTGTAGGGAGTCAAAAAATTTGATATGTCTACGTTGGATGAATTCATTCACACTAGGCAAATCAAAGATCTCGTGAAGTTCACTATTACTCCGCTGCTCGAATGAAGTATTTCTGACCACTTTTATTAGTATACCATTTTGAAATTGTTGGAGTCACCGAGCTGTCGTATACGTTAGATGACGAAAAAGCGGTGCACCATACAGCAGTGTGGGCTTAAGTCGCTCAATAGCTTCAGACGCAGTGATAGATTGGGGGAAGTCAATAAATGCGTAAGCCTAACCTCAGTACTTAATGCTCTGGCTTAATCTTCTGACTGGGGTGTTTTAGGAAGTAAAGAGGTGAGTACCAAAGGAGGATTAACATAGACTAAAACTTGTACTAGGTGTTGCTTTGGTTAAGCTCTTAGCAGCTCGGCGTTAGTCTGCTATTTATCGGAAACATATCCTTGGCATAATAAAATTGTTAAAAGGTAAGAGGCAACCCCATTTTACCCTAAACACTTAAGGCAAATGGTTTCAACCAAAAACTCACTACCTTAAAATGAACCGATGCATTTGACGTTATCATAAGAATTCCATTACACCATACCTATAACTGTGTCCCAAACATTACTGAAGTCAGTCATAGGGGATAGAAATGTGTTTTAAGGTCCCTTTGCAAAAATATTGGCTACTTTTAATTTTATTGTTGTCATTTATATTTTACAATATCAAGAAACTCACGGCCTGCACCATTGATATTGCTTGTTCATTTTCTATTCCTTTTATTTTATTTAAATATTGATGATGTGTACTCAATTGGTGCCTGTTGTGAGTGGATGTATCTATTTAAATACACTATAGGATGCTTGCTAGCTAAGTTATTATTTACTAAAAATAATTTATGCTCACAAATCACTAATTTGTGATAAAGCATTAGCGCTTTCAACAGTTCACGCTCCCATTAGCAAGTGCTAATGATGTTGCTAATCAGAGTGAGGTTCGACCTCCTCCTATTATCACTACTGAGAAGGAGGTCAGACAACACCCTGATAGGCAGCAACATCAGAACGGGACAATAGGCACGTGTAAAAAAACACTAGTGAATATAATAAATTACTGATTTTTAGGTGAATATACTTCAGTTCATATTTAATATAGCTAAATTTTACTTCTTTTTTTTTATGTGTGTAATATACCTTGTTTGATCTAATGTAAAATAATAACGTTTTTAATGATTGTAGCGACCGCTAACTACATAACATAAATCACCCTATACTCTATTGTATATATATTGTAAATTGGTTATAATATGTTGTAAATTAATTTAAACAAATGTAAATAACATTACCAAACCATAAGTCATACCAGTGTAAATATTGTAAACAATAAAAGACGCAGCTGCAAAAAACTAGTCAGAGGCCCTTAAAGGGAGAGTCAGGTAGTGGCGAGGAGGCTGGGTGGGTCCCAGCCTAGAACAATCAAGTGTCACCGCAACCTTGCGGTGTGGTTAGCCAGAATAAAACCCCAGATCATTGGTTACTGGGGTCTATGTATAGGTCCTCGTTTTGGCCTGTAAGTCATTCTAACTACGGCTCTCTGGACTGGCACTTGCAGCTGCACTAATGTTTCAAGATTTGGCCTTCTCATTTATGAAAACCTGTGCATCTCTCTTTCTCGCCATGTTTTAGTCCGGCCTCGTCAGACCCACTAGTGGGATTCTCTGCCTTCGCCTCACTAAAACTAGCACCTCCTTGGGAGAGACCTCTCCCTGGTGGACAACGGTTGCCGTGGCCCTACAAACTTTACCTAGTAGTGTCCCCCACGGCAATTCAGTCTGCCTCTATCCCTTTCACACTCTCCTTTGCAATCCGGACGGTTTTTGCCTACCCTCAGATACCAAGTGTGAATTCGTGGTCATTCCAAGACCACATAAACTACCTACAATACCAACCCTATACCTCTTCTCCTGAACATAGTGCATTGTCGGGGCACATACCTATCAAATATGGAGTCAGATAGTACGATAGTAAGACGCCGTCATGCAGCAATTGTCCAGGTCATAGCCTAATCAACCCTCACTTCGTCACCAGGGCTAGGGTAACTAGGCTCCCCCCTCGTGACGATCCGACAATGAATAATAATATTTGTTTAAAAAATGTATAGGTTACTGATACCATCGTGACCTATTTTTTTCCTTTAAAACATTTTTTCGTAGACGGAGGGAGGGTGCGTATAAGTGCTAAACATATGGGCATTCACAACAAAGATAAAGAATATGGGTTGCTAAATTATCTTCCAAAATGATGGACAATGAAATGAGAGGAACACCACAAATAACAAAGTGCACCTGTAGATGACAAAACAAAGGGTAATGTCTTTCTGTATTTTAAAGTGAAAATTATTTTTCTTATTTTAGATCGGTCCGCTTCTGAGATATGGGAATCACTGAATAGCACTCTGTGCTTGGATGACATAAGCTAACCGTTTCGAAATAAACCTCCTGCGAGCACTGTAAGCTCAGGTGACTACCAGCTCCTTAGGCAAACCCAATGTGGTGGTCACGGAACTTTTGGTTTCGTTTCGCAGGTTTGGTCTGGTCTAAGACCATGGTCTCTGTCCTATTTTTATGATCCACTTAAAGTTTTTTCTGGAGTAAATAATTTATATTTTGGCTTAGTTGTGCCAATTTATGTTGACGTTCAACAATTTTCAGTATTTTATGGCTCTAACTTTATTTCGGGACGTGTAACAGAAACATTTTTTTAGAGGTGGCATTCCAAAGCTCGGGATGCATTACACATGGTTATAAAATACAATCTTTCTTTTTCTGTCAAAGAGCCATGGGAAAATACCTGCGAATCGAGACCCCATTTTATCTCCCTACTTCTCAATTACGCGAGGGTGGACGGCATGTGTTCCCTATAGAAAGAAGTGTCCTTGATTTTTAGAGGAAACGATCCAAATATTCACACTATTCGCAATATATGAGTTATATACAACGAAAACATAATGGTGATAATATTGCCACGTCTCGAACATACGATAAGTACTGACAAAATTGTAGAGACTTCTTCACGTCAATAGGATAAAGTCTAATCGACGACCTTAATTTGGTTTATATTTGAATACCTATAAATAATTTCTGTGTACTATACAATGATAAGAAATTAAATAAAATATTAAAAACATTGTTCAGGTCTAGCAATCACTGTTGGACTAGGAAAAAAATAGACAGCGTTTGCTCTGATGAGGTTTCTGTAATAAAAACAATGATTGTATTGCATGATAGGGAAATTACTTTAAAGGACCTTTAAAGGACTTCTTCATCATTCATCTAGAAGCTCTTCGTGCCAACGAACAGTAATAACCTTTTCTCCAAAAACCGGTGGTCAACTGTATCAAAAAAAAGACGGTATCGTACCCTCAGTCACAGGAAACTCCAGGAAATGTTCGAAAAACACATTAAGGAACATGGAGAACCAGTTAGTTTACACTCAAGAGGAAAGTCTTATTTTCTCTGAAGTAACTTTCTTCAGATGTTACCACTTACGTAAAAGCAAATTGATTTCCTCAGTCCTCGCTTCATCTTGGAGTTGATGAATAGCTTTGGGATCTCGCTTTTCTCTGGGACCTAATTGCACATCCAAACATTTTGAACACTCGGCTGCAAGGTGAATCTAATCATTTCCTAACACGCAGGGCTCATATCGCATCGTGTCATCACTATGTGACATAGTTTTTTCTTTAGTCCTTAAAAAACGGATTTTAATGGATACAAATGCTATTGTGATATTTTTATTAACCCCTTAGCAATAAAATACATGATGACTGGAGCAATACTCTCGTGGAATTCAAAGTAAATTAATTGGCTTACAATACAACTTTTTTCTTGCATCAAAGTATGCTGAGATTATAACTAAAAACGAATCCCCGGCTTATTCGGAGATTTAGAAGTTATTAAAATATGAAGAGTCCCCTTTGTTGCGCGATTTAGCCCTCCGATATGCAGATCGTATTGGTTCAACATACCTTTGAGAGCAATCATTCTCCTTGGTATGAGATGACCACAGGGCGTCATTAACCAACTTTCATTTGAAAAATTTGGTTAGATTGGCATCGACAGCAGTGCCTCCGAACATTGAGTAGTTGGTGCAAGACAATTACAAGCTCCGCATTGAGCTGTAGCTGGGCATGATTTGATTTTAAACCTTGATTCATTCGTGTGTATGCTTCTCTCGTTTCTCAGGTAATGAATTCCTTGAATTCTGAGCTGTTTACCTTATGTTTTATGATTGTATATATATAAAATACATTGGTACCAACCTATTGTGGTTTTTGAATTGCTTTTTTATATTGTATTGAATGAAAATAAAAGTTTTTCAATGTGTAAATTGCTTTTAAAGATGGGTGTGTGTTCAGGTGTTGGCACGCCCGAATTTGTAAAACCAGGAATTTTGCCCTGCCTTACGATATTCTGACCTTGAGCTATGTATTTAATTTAGCTATGAAACTAGATATAAATAGTGTTTTATTATATAAGCAATATTTTAAAGTAATATTTTGTATAGTAATATAATACTTGTTTAACGTACGGATAGATTCAGTCCATTGAACAAAGGACAGAAGATAGAAAATCCGAATTGAAACTGATCGCCCATCGTGGAGTTTAAACTGTTAGATCTAGTTCAGCAACGACATAAGTCCTAAGTTCAACAGAACAGAACATACATACTATTTCATTGAAGGCTACTCAAATACGTTAAGTAATAAAACTGATTTATTATATGGCGTAACATGGACTCTTCGAAAACACAGTTTAATCAATTATTACCATAAAGGGCTAAACGCATTATTGACCTCATGGACTGCAATGAACTTAATCGTAATTAGCGAATACAGTTATGCGTTTATGTTTTTTATTTTCTTTGTTAATTATTAAAGTATTGCGTTACTTTTTTTTTATATTGCATATATTTTTATATATAATGTACTACCATACCGCTTACATTACTATTTATGAATTTTGATACATGTAGCATGCAACAGATCGATCAGACTGTAATAAAGTTAGCATGCAAATAATAATACCGTAATAATTGCTCATTTTCCACTGTTTCTTTTTTTTTCTGATGTTTGCTAGAGATGATTAATTGTCTTACAGCATCCTAATACCATGGGTGCATTAGTTTCACAATAATGGAATTTACCCTTAGTATGAAAAAAATATATGTTGTATAATTTATACAAACGTTTCTGTACAGCAGAGTTCACTACAAGCACTGCATTAATAATAAATAGAATAAACACACAACTCATGAACGGTTGCATACATTTTAGCGTAGGGTTCATATTTATTGCAACACATTGCTCTCTACCCACTTATAGCAGAGCCCACCCACCCACACCGGCCCCAGCGCAGGTTGGATATGATACAGACTGTGAAGTACTGTTTGCAATTTGCCAGAAATGTTCTGAGCCAGTTTGCTCATGCTTTTTACTCCTAATTGCCATTCCATTTGCTATTCCATTTCTACCTCCGCCTCTTGTTTGCCGGCGGGCCAGCAGGCATCTGCATACTAAATGGTTAAAATTTAAATTTCTAAGCGGAGCGATTTGTAGGTAGTGCTTGGATTTTCAGCAATACAATTAGTGATAATTTGATATCAGAGTGTCCAGTTCGTAGGAATGATGTCTCAACAACGAGTTATGTTGACCCTAGTGTGTGTCAACTTATGAAATTCTTTAAACAATGGACGTTGTTCCAAGTTGAATTTGCTGAAAATTGAGATGTTTGGCTCGTGCCACTGAATGACTTAATACTACTTAAACTAGGTGACCTACTTTTTTATAATGTCAATAAATAAACACCTCTTTATTTTCTATTCACAATGCAATGGTTCATAAGTTCCGGGTTACTGAGGACTGCTAAAACTTTTATAATTTCGGTCAAAACAATTTGCCTCTTTTTTTCCAACTTTTATTAGTAAACCTTTCATTCAAAGTTCATTAACCCACGGTACATCCATGCCAAGAAATGCTTTGAAATGAATGATAATTGAGGATCCTAAAGGTGGGGGACTCTTCTTTGATTCTGTTTTGGGCAATCGTCTTTTGCCTGTTCCTAATTATGTTCCACAATAGGGAATCTAAACATTGTTCATCAACGACATTTTAAAATTCAACGGTTAGCTTTTGGTTAAAATATAGTATTCAAATTTATGGAAAAAAATTAAACATCCAAAAAAAAATCAGGCCGAGCAGAGAACTTTCAATTCCAGCTTAGAAGATTTTCGCAGTCAAAAAATATTATTATTATTCTTTAAATTGTATTAACATTTATGTGCACTACTCCATAAAATAAGTGACGCACTTAGAAAAATTCAAATATTTGCTTCCTAATAAAATTATCTTGGGTTTCAAGTCTTTTTTAATTAATACTAAACGTTTTTTAGTGATAATAGATTATAAATATGAAGGAAATCAAAAAAATATTCAAAAAAATATACTGACCATGAGGAAAAAAAATACGTTTTAGTAGCGAACAATTCCTCCTCCAGGTTTATATCCAAGCCTCAAGTCTTCGAGGCATGCTTCTTATCAAGTTTGCTGCAACGTCTTGATTCATATCCTCCCGCGTCTCTACTAAAGAAGTTTTTAACTCGTGTAAGTTAAACAGGGGGGGGGTTAACCTGCCATCCTAAACTTCCCAAGCTCGCCCCACATATACTCTATAGGATTTAAATCTGGGCATTAAAGCTGGCCATCTCAAAGTCCGGGTACCCACAGGAGTGAGGTATTGCAAAACAAACCTTGACGCATTTGGTCGTGCATTATCCTGCCGAATGATCATGTACTGATGGGTAATTTCCTTCACATGCAAATCAGCAATAAGAGAAGGCCTGTGGAAATTCCATCCCACACTATCACTAAACGTCCTCCCAATTGAACTGTCCCAGTGACATCCTGTTCAACGACCTGAACTCTCAGGCAATCGGTAAAATTTCATCCATCTATCTGGTGTATAAGGTGGGAAGAATGACTCATCTGAAAACAGAACGTTGCTCCATTGGTTTTCATTTCACACAACTTGTTCCCGAGCCAGTTCCAGACGAGCTCTCTGATGTTCTCTGGTAAACAATGGGTGTGAAAGATGTTGGTCTCTGAGTGTTTAAACATACCTCAGCAAGTCTTCTTCTAACAGTCTTTGCTCATGCCGCTACCGAGTTGAGTGAAATTGAGCAGCCTTAGTAGCAGTAAAAACCGATTCCGAAGTGTGGGTAGTGCAATAAACCATTAATGGATTAGTCTGTCCCAACCGACCTGAACCGGGTCTGCGACAATGAATGGTAAAACAAAAACTCAGTAACATATAGGATTAACTAAGGCAAGCAAAGCCCTTTATTGAAATTGAGAAAAGTCACCTCCCTTCAAAAATTATTTTTGAATATAATTTTTATTAATGAATGAACTTTTTATCGTGCACTTATTTTTTTAAAAACTTAAGTAATGATTTCTTCTTAGTTCGCCACTTTTTTTTTGTTGGGTAGTATATTAATTTTTTGATCGGCATATTTTACCTTGCACAAACATTTTCTTTGTGTCTTGTAGTATAGGGAGGGGGCTTGAGGAGGTGGCGTCATGTGGGTTTTCCTCCATTGTGCCATACATGCATTGTGCTCCGCTCCTAAGTGGTTTATTGGATTGCCCATGGGTCATTGTGATCCTCTTGATAAAGTCCTTGATCAAGGGGTCTTCAAATTCTTGTTGAGACTTGCAGTTTTTTATGAACTAAGGTGATTCGATGATGTTCCTCCAGAATTTATTTTGGAATTGTTCTGGTTTGTTCAATAGTGATGATACATGACCAAAACAGGGTCCAAGCAGTGTTATGTAAAATAGTGTATATGTTACTTATGGATATGGCATGATGCTTCTTTCAATTCCGCAGTGGATGCGTTAATTGTCGCATTAATGTTTGGTCATTTGCTACAAAATCGATGTTTTTTCCACCACAGTTCTTCCATCACAGTTCACAGTTTTGCCATCATCATGAAAGGTGGAGGAGCTGAGCTCGTGTCAATTATTGTATTGCTTTTTAGCTTCCTTAACTGATTTCGTTAATGCTGTTAAACCAAATCTCAAATAAGAAGGGATTCGATAAGCTCGTTCAGACTTTCAAGCTAACCACTTTATGATAAATAACCAGCAAAATTATCCTAGAGTCATTGTTTTTAACCGTGCCAATCTTTACTAATGAAATATTTTAAATACAAAATCTAGTGTTCAATTCAACATTCCAGCTGTTCTGGTAATTATAATTAGTTTTAAATATAATATAAAAAAAGTTGCTTAAAACAAAAATTATACAACAATAACAAATTACATATCAGCTGACTCTTAAATTTACTATATTCATTGAAATATTGTATTACTGTAAAACCAAATTGGTATGTAAATATTAAAAATAAATAAATGATGATTGCTTAAGTTAACATAGCACACTTGTTTCATTATATATATCAGTTTGGACTGATTACGCAAAAACTAGAAAATAATAACGATAGTAGTTCAAGCATTTTTAACGTTCTCAAATTGATCTCAAGTTCTTTTTTATCAAACCCACTACTTATTCAAGATATCCAGGTTTATCCTTACCATAAGTGATCATTACAGATTGGGAATGGGTAGGTTTAACGAATCGAAGTACGAAATTATAAAATTTGCTTAAATTAGTGGAAATTCAGTCTGTACGATGAGCCCTTAAAATTCGTACACACTCAAGGAGGAAACCACTCCGGTGCTATCGATGGTAATCCATTATTTGTTAGGATATACAGAGACAGAGGGCGACCTAGCCCTCCCTATAAGTAGTGTTGGCTGGGAAGGGAGTGCTTAAGAGGGAGGAAAGTTCGTAAAGTTGTGTATTGGAATACACTTGAGGTGGTGGTAAGTTTGCTCCGCTCCCTGGGGAACAGTTTATTCCTCCCGAGCCACTCTACTTTATTGGCTGCTAATCTTTTTAAGCCATCTTCTGATTTCTGTTAGCCACCCTGCAAAAATTTCTCTTGGGGGCGGGGTAGTTTTTATCTTTCCCGGGGGAGTTTTCCGCCCCCTTGAAACTGTTCTTTTAAAGAGTAAATCACAGATTGGCACCGAACCGTCTATCGCGTTTCGTGTCGATGTTTCAAATTGTATACTGCTTCAGATTTTACAACAAAGATTCCACTCAAAGGAATTATTTCCGTTTTCAAGAGGGCAGAAGTCGTGTTATATGTAGCCTTGGTTGTATGGTATTAACCTAAAAATAAATAATTCCACAATTGACGAGTCGCTTCACACGAGATATCAAAATGGATGGGGTTGAAGCAATAGCATATCTGATAGTATGCTGTAACCTTACAACTATTGAATCTGTATAATGGACTCTCTAAATTGTGGCAGGTGCTCATTTTCCTCCTTAAGACTAAGTAATCTATACCCAATCTCACTAATAATCTTTGGATGAAGTTAATAAACGATCTATTACTGTAAAGACTTTAAAATAATTTATAAATTAAAGCAACGCACACCAATGGCATAATTTGCAGTAATATTAACACTGGATAGGTGGCTGCGAAACATTGTTTGAATTGTCGAAGTGTTAAATAAGCCAGAGACGACAAGTTATATTACATAGTTTATATAGAGTTTCTATGTTTTATCAGAAGTACATGGTAAAGTGTAAAAGCGGTTTGTTTGTTTCATAATAGGTATTTAGCATAAAAATTCAACTCCGGCTGGAAGACCCCCAATGCTGAGATGCCCCGATCAAGGTGGTCAGCCTTTCTTTGCCTCAACTTCCTGTCATCTCTCCAACCACTTCACGAAATGACTCCTACGCTTAACTGAAGACAGATCGTCAGAGCTAAAGGCTGCCAGCTAATCGGCTTTGATGGTGGGACGCCAATTTTCCAGTGTTACATATTTCTTTGCCAAGCCAACTTTGGTTGGGTTGCAGAGCCTATTGTCCTGCAACTATAGTCTTAGGTCAGAAACGATTTGGAGTACTAATCTACGGACGTGATTAGCACCTATTGTCTGATCTTTATGGTAGTTATAATCATTCTACCGTAGCAGTCTGTCCGAGTGATAAGCATGAATATTACTGCGTTCATTCTTTCATAGGGTTTCCCCCTTTTACTGCCGGACACTTCTTCGCAGATATTTTCTTCGGTTTACGATTCCTGCCCCTCCGGAGCCCCCCATTTACGCTCCGTTCTGGCCATAAGTCGTTTTTACGATTGCCACGACGGCTCCTGTCATCAAGTGAATTGATTAAACTTGGTCCGACCTGTCGTTAACTGGGTCCTTTCCACATTTTTGATGGCGTATTAAAGTATGCATATTCTGTTATTTTATGAAATATTCTTGCCTACGCTGGCAAATATTACCGGTTTAACGGTTACAGGGTAGTGTGACAAATGTGCCTGCCCCTCCTTCTGTATTCTGTATTACCCCATGTGTGACCACCTCCTTGCCTGACCTGGCCCTGTCGCCTGAACACCTGTAGCCCCGAGTGCAGCTTAGGCGTTCCTTCAGGAGCTAGGCACAGGTGTCCGACTTTGATGTCCAATGATAGCTAATTATTGGCCAACCTGTTGTATCATCCCCCTTCTCTCACTCTCATCATTTTATCGGAATGTAAATGTGGGCTAATCGATTCAACAACCACAAATTTAAGGTTTTATTCTGCTTGTGTATAGATGAATATCATTGTAAATTTAATCTATCATATAATAGTTATTCAAAATAATAACTTTTTTTTTCGAATATCTTTGAATTTTGACGTTTTTAATAGGTACTTATACTACAAGGAGAAAGATATGCATTAAATCTGAAACGATACCCATCATATGGTATAGTATAATGTAGATGTAAAAGAGCATTACATATACCGAACCGTCAGATTAAATATTTTTTGTATACATTCTATCTTAGGCTAACCTCTAGACCGTATATAGGGGTCATGTGAAATGCTCTAATATTTGAGTTTGTTGTATAATTAGGACCACAGTGATAGAAAATTGCTTGGTATCTGTTCGAAATTGGTGCCACAAATTGCAATGATAAAGATGTAGATGCATAAATATTCATGTAATAACAAAAGGTAATTACTTGTGATGACTTGGCTGATACATAAGTTCACGAAATTTTCTATTTTGAGGTTTTTTTGCATTTTTAAGTTTCTTTTCGCATTTTTTATGTTAACTACTCAAAATCTAATTTAAAGCTCATTTTAGTCCTACTAGTTGGCATTATGAATCATAGTTTAATATGTCATAAGGTCTTTACAGAATGAACTTCTATGTAAATGAGTAAGTTGTAAATGAACCCTTTTGTGTTTCACCAATTGATTTATTCACTCAAACCGTGGATGTTACACTTTCATTCTCGAGTGCTGCTGTGTTATTATTGTCAAATATTATCAAGGCATTGTTACAGTATTCAAAATTATAAGCCAAACAATTATTTAAGAAAAGCGGATTTTCCATTGGATCCAATCATTTAAATATCCAAAAGAGAGTTCAACGCGAGTTCATTACTATCAGGGGTTACCTTATCAGTAGTTCATAGCAGTGCAAGAGGCCGTAACAGAATTTTATAGAGAAATGGGACTTTTCATCGACCTTCAGAGCGCAGATTCTGTCAACGACCACGTACCGACAAAAATCAAAAAAATAATCACCATAAAAACATTCGCACTGGGGATCATGCATTTCTGGGATACGATTCCAATCATAATTAATGAAACCAAAGTTGTTCGAATGGTAAGATTTTTTTTTCTCCTATAACTAGTAGTTTCAAGAGGTCGTACTTTAATTTGATTTAGTAGCTGAAGGTAAAAAAAAAACTGGCTAAGTTACAAGCCAACTTAAACCTAATGTGCACCTGCCTCGACTGCCTGCTGCCAGTGAGTCTAAGAATTTGATATGTCTACGGCAAATTAACTCATCCATGGTATGCCTCGTGCAGTTCACCTCACATGGACTTCTGTGCTTCATGCGTACTTGTTTGAAATATCTCACAAAAGTTGAGGTATCAAGTATTCGATGTAGTTGACGGGAGAATTTAGCTGTGTTCCTATAGAATATAGCATACGAACAGATGTTTATTTTCCTTCTGAAAAGAATATATCACGTAGTCAAGGCTCTCCTACGTTCACTGCAATGTTAAGTTCCCCTAATATATCGCTGATCTCGTTACATGGTTATATTCGGCCTGACAAAGATCATAGATCTTCCGGGCCCCAACGACTTCGGACGTGTGCACATCGAAAAACATACAGCAGAGCTCCTTTAGGTACTCCACGCGTCAGAGGTACAGCATCAATGAGGCTACTGCCCACCCGATCCAGGAACGATGGATTTTTCAGGAAGCTAGGCAGAATTGTAGAGCTGCTCCAGGCATACCCGACAGCAAAGCATTCAGAACTCTGGATCGTGGGACACTGAATCGAAGGCATGAGTGCACTCTAACAAAATCATGGCCATAGTTAAGTTTCAGTCCAGGCTCTGGCTAGCTGTCTCTGACTGCAATTTCACAAGGGTATGTTCTATGCTAAGGCTAAGGCTGGCTTGGAATCCAGTTTGCTATGGCGGATCATTTCTTTGTCCGCAAAGTAGTCTTTGAGATAATTTAAATTTATTTTTCCAGAATTTTCCACATGCGTGGTAATAAACTAGTTGGACGGTATTGGGATAGGTGATCTTTGCTTATTGTTAATCTTCGCTTGAGTTGTGGAATAAGGCTTGTTTCGACGTGTCAAGAAAGTATCGCAATCTGACAAAAGAATTGTTCAGGTCGGCCAGTTGTACTATCTCTCTCCTCTGCATCTGTTTGAGCTGAACAGTTGAACAGCATCATGTTATCAGCCTGGTTCTCGGTTTCCCTGTAACCTGCGAAGAATCGTCTTGAGCTGCTTCGGAGATACAAACATGAGATCGTGTACCGTTTCCATCAGACGGTGAAGGACCTGTCCTAGCCATGATGTCTACAGGGTAGTGCTTAGCAAGTTTCTTTGCTTGTTCCTCCGTAGTAAGAAATAACATTCATGATGGCGGGCAGTAGAGTTCTTACACTTGGTAGTCTTCAACAGTTTCCAGAACGTTCTTTGACCGAGGAAGCCGTGTTTCATACCTTGCCGTTTTCCAGATGTGAGAGAATTTACAACCTCCTTAGCTTGACGGTCTTTTGCCCTGTGATACTTATTCTTCTAAATATTGCCGAAGGCAATAAGTTTCACAATGTGGTCTGGTGGTAGATGTAGCGTCAGTGGCATCAGGCTGTACTTTGGAATTGTAGAGTCAGTGGCGTGAACGATTACTTCAGTAATGAAATATGATTATCTGATTAATTTCACTCCTTACCAAGAATGTATTAATTAATCACCGGTTGAAGATGCATTGTCGGAATAATTATGCATTGACATCTGTAACTGCTTCATTTGCCTTCGAATAATAAGGTTTTATGGCAATTGCGTTATCGGGTGAAATTAGTCCGATATTGGATTCATAAATCAGTACAACTGATTCGGCAGCGACCCACCATAATCACCTACGGCCAATCAAGCAAATCCTTACAATGACCTTATAAATGACAGTGCATTGATGTTATTTGACGGAATATTAACAGTGGCATTTAGGCTTTTATTTACTAATGTGTTCTCGGTATTTTTGATACACACATTTAAGATCATCATATTCGCAGATAAAACAAATAAAATGAATGCAGCCTGGTGACAGTGTCTGATGATTAATTTTAGACAGGTAACTCTTGTACATTTCTGTTTAATAAGATTTTTAAATCATGTCTTCTATTGAGAATCTCTATCAAAGTGCTTGTCTAGCCTTTATAAGTTGTGAGATGAATACATCACTCGATAAGTTCCTTTTGATTATTTATTTTCTCATTAGGGCAGCCTCGAGTAAGATTTTAATTAGAGTGAGGAAGAAATATCTGACTCCAGCAGACCTTGGCTTCTAGAAATATTACCAGAGCCAATAGATCCTCCCAACGCCCTTTCTTAGGTTCACTAATGTATTCAGAGGGCTGCTAAGTGAAACCACCAGGTCACCAAGAATCTAAAATTATGTTCACGTGGCTATTGAGTATTTAAATTATAACTATATTGATCTGTGAGGATTTCACTGCACAAACGCCTTTATTATTAGCGTATAAACCAATGTCGGGTTCAGTATAGAAATAATTTTTAAAAAATATGAATAATAAAATAGCAGTAATGAAACAGTGATACAAATTATTGTTTGGGTGATAGTTTGAGGAATGATTTTGCATTATGAAATGAAGTGATCCAAAAATAAAAAAGGTTTGACAATTTATACTTCATTTGATTAGGATCTGAGCAAGTATAATCCCCATCCTAATGTTAAAAAAGAACTTCAAAGGGAGACAAGGTGACTTTGATGCCTTAAAACCACACTAAAATAAGGTACAACTTGCACTGAGAGAACTGAGAGTACTGTACGTATGTAAAGTACCAACATTACCTAGCAAAAGAGTATACTTCCGGCGTCCTTAACAAAACTAAGGTTGGGCATAAAAGTACCTGCAAAGGTAATGAACACTATAGGAGATTTTAACTGAAAACTCACTTTATAACGCAACCTGTAATAGTAGATAAATTTAATTTCAACTATCATAACAGATACCTGTAGTCCTAATTATCTAACACGCCATGTTAACAACTTTAACAAAACCAGTGTTTCGGTGTGGTTGCTAAAAATACAATTTTCTCCTTAAAAGGTATTAAAGAAGTCACAAACGTCTTCTCAACCGTAAAAAGAACCTTTCTCCATTTTGTTAACGCTTACTCTCGTATGCTACGAGGGGTCTATTAATTATTTTGCACGTGAAGAGCTTAGCACTTCTAAAGGATTTGTCCCAAAGAATAAAGGATATTTCTAGCAGCCAGTTTATGCATTACATCCCACATAATATTGTAATAAGCCAGAGGTTTGTAATAACCACAACCTTTTTGGATCATGTGGAGCTAATTCTTCAATATCGGTCGAGTGGTGAGCAGCATTAATTTGTATGTAATTAGGTAAATTCATAGATTATAATACACATAATTTGGACATATGTGGATTTTATGACTGTTGTTCTGGAGATCCATAATTCCTAGTTCCAGTTATTCGACCGTTACTTGAATAAAACTGCCTGCATCTATTTAGGTAACATTTACTTCACAAGATGGAATGAATAAAAAACGGTCCATGTTTTAAAACTGTTGAAATCCCTTTTTCAAGTTTTTCTTATCATAGTTGTTCAGTGGTGAGCATGCTTATAACTAACCCCAGGTACCATCGTGTATCACATATATCACTGGGGTATTCCTGTCAGTATTAAACCTAGGTATTTAAGTTCATTGGGTGGTGCGACATAGTGACATGAGATTTAAACATCTAATAGATATTCTTTATTACTTGAGGTCATGCTGTATTTCATTTCAATATGAAAATTAACAATAAAAACCAGGGTAGAGACGGACTCGTGGACAGATGTACGAAACTCTATGCCTCCCTACTTTCGGGCCTAACTAAAATTCATCAGGCTGTCAGCGTTGAAGGGCCATGTGCCCTGGAGGGTCCATAAATCGTGGAGACTGCCCAGCCCACAGCCCAGGGGAGGGGATACGCGCTGATTGAGTGGGTGCGAGCTGTCGGAACGCGTGTTTGTCACTTCGCAACCAGGTTGTGTCTCCGTTGTGTCGGCGTTATTCTACGTCTGATTCAGTGTAGCTTTGTCAGGTATCTGAAAGTGAATTAGTAGGATCCATAAACCAGTGCACAGAGTGGGCCAGTCAAGACGATGAGTGCGTTTGCCTAGTTTGAATATTAATGGTAATGGATTAATATAGCTATGAGTGGCTGTTATAAAGAGTCTAAAACATTCGCCATGGAAATTGGGAGTCATACCTATGTCGTAATCCTAATATTTTTTTAAAAAACAAGTTTATTATGATATAATTAGAATCTGTCTCATTGGGCAAAGAGTAATTGTGATGAATGTTTTCATTCATACCATATTTACAATTTCAATTCACTCCCTCATGCATACAGTATTCACAAACAGCCCAGAGACCTCCCAAATCCACATGGTTGCCCACCTCCTTCACCTGCGAAAGAGGGAGCGGAGTCTTGGGAAGTCCCCCACGCTCCTTCGTCAGCCACGTCACTAGATACGAGCCAGTGGAGGCCGACGAAGAGCGCGAGAGCCACATTTACTCAGGACATGATTGGAGAAACAAGCCATGGCCAGGACTCCCACTGTTACGGATTTATAGCAAGTCACGTGGCCACTGCTGTTTTAGTCTCCCAGGAGGCTTATAGGGAGTGCAATGACTGTGCTAGCGGATTGGGTGGTTGGATAGGCTACTATGGATTTTCGTGAACTTGGAAGGGATGATTTCGAGAATGTAAGGTATATATAGAACGTTATGAAGGGTTTTGTTGCTGACGTAATTAGGGGCATTTACTTTTGTTCTCAGGACTTAAGATAATAAATAAATTGGGATGGATTGGATTTGGAGGATTGGATACGCTTGATGTTCGACTTTTTTGCTGTCCCCCATAGCTCTATTCCGTATGCCCAGATTGGCTGAAGTATAACTTTGTAAATTAATTATTTATTTTGCTATTGAGAGATGGGATGTCCTCGAAGTAGTCTGTACAGTTGTGCAAAGCGTCTGTTTAGTTCTTGTATTTTTAGCCTTATGTGTGGGTTCCAGGTCAGCCGTTTGTCGAGATGGAAGTCTAAGTACCCTACTAGCTTGAATATAGGTATCCTAATATACACATGTAGCTATAGGTGTACACATGTTGTAGATGGTACTCTGCTTTTATGCCTGAAATTCATGCCCAATGGTCTGTCAGAAGGTTCTATAGTCATAAGAAAAAGAGTGTTAAGAAAATAGATTTATCCTCATTGACCACTTTACTATCAAGTGGAAGATATTGCCTCAGTCGAATCTACGTTAGATCGTATTTCAAAAGTGGCACTAATTTAGTCTCAGTTTTTCAAATGTTTTGAGTGATTCATTACTGAATTTTCTGTGGTAGTTTTGTTTTTCACGTCTTTATTGCAACGAGTGGACTTCGGTGCTGGGGGGCTGCGAAATACGATATTGATAATTATATTAACATGTAAAAGTTAATTTTTAGTTGAGCACTCTCTGTTGGCAAGAACTTAGTACTAGCTCTCAAAGTCACCAAGTGCTTCCTAGCACAAAAAAAGTAAATTACGTCGAAGTAGAACCTAATACAGTAGAATTTACTAAATACCTTTAAACATTCTATGTACCTAAATATAAACTATACTCCGTCGGGTAAAAAAAAACTAGTGAACAAGTGCATTATAAAATATTCATGTTTATAATTCGAATGGACTGTATTTATAAATATAGACACGAGAGGCTTGCACAAACTGTGCTTCCTATAGCAGCCATGTTACAGAATAAATTAACCAGCTTTTTCTGAATAATCCACGTGCCTTTTTTGTTAATTTTCCAAACATCCAAACTTAATTATAACTCTTGCCAGTATTTCACCTGTTGTCGGTCGGTCCAATCTAAAATTTGTGTGTATACCATATCACTAGTTTACAGCATAAAGTTATATATGATGATGATAGCAGTTTAATTCATCTTAGTACAATATTATTGGTGTGCCGATTAACTAGGGAGCACAATGTAACCGATAATTTTGGAACGCATCACGTCCATTTCAGTGTCAAAAGTGTATGATAGAAACCTAAAAATGGCCATCGTTTCCAAACAAAGCTAAATATAAGTGTCTATTAATAATCACTGGGTCCAAGGACCTCTTAAGGACCTGTGCGCTAGCGTGATACAAAGTGGACTATCGATCGCAGTTTTAATTATTAGCCCAAGTAAATCACTGTACTAAAAAGACAGCTGCAATTTGGAAAATAAATCAGTTTTGGACTGGTTGTTCAATTATACATACAAGTTTTCTCAATTACGTTCCGTAACGGCTTATTAGACAACTCAGCCGAATCGACGAATATGTTTAGTTGGAAACTTACCTTCCAGCTCGCAGTAGTCGGCCTAAGGTTTTTTAAACTACTCTGGAAGAGTGGATACGAACCACTGGAAGTAGAAATGTAAGCCTGGCTCCCGCACTCCACCACAATCCATCGGGGGAGGGGAAATCTTGAGTCTCTTCGTTTCGACTACAAATAGTATTACAGGGTTAAAGCATAATCCATATGATAGCACTTAGAGTGCTAGCTGGAGTACTTAAATCCACCCCCACCAGTTAGGATTCCCACATGTATTCAAGCTATACAAACAACCAGTTACACATAGTTAAATGTATTTCTGAGTTGTGTTACTTTTAAAATTATTCAGAAATGTAAATATCCATTTTTAAGATGTTTCTCTGGTTGTATAATTTTAAACATTCACTTGAATTGCAACATGAACATTTTCACTCTGTGATTCATCAAGTGTAGAAAAAAATTTTAACTATAGGGGCAATATATAATATTAAATAATAAAACCTCTGTTTTTCCACAATATGTTATTTATTATATTATACCCTTCCATAACAGACACTAATCATTTTAAGTGTAATATTTTAGAAAAGAAAAAGTAGTAAATGCTAACAAAACCCACAAGGGAACTAGGAACAGATAACCAGCCTATTTTAAGTTTTTTTATTTATATTTCGAGTTTTTTTCATTAGATAATTCATAAAATGGGTGGATCATTTTTGACCTTGTGTGATTAAGCAATTTTAATATTTTTAAATAGTTTTTGTTTTTGAATTTAAGCAACTGAATATGACAGCAGTTGAAACGTTAAATAGTCATATTGTGGAGAGATGTAATATTTATTATCTAATTTAATCTTTCCATAACGGGCACTAGCCATTTACTATTGATTTTTTTCAATAATCAAAGCCTACTTTTGTCATATATAAACATATATATATATATCCATATTACATATTACATCACTGTTATAATAATATCAATTATTACTGTTTGAGTATCCGTTTATATTTGCACATGATTTTGTTTTTATTCTTATGTAATGGTTGAATCATACATACATTCTACAATGTATCCTAACCATTCAACTGACATTGCATTTAATGTCGATTGTACGTTGAGTACCGACTGATAAGGTCAAAATTAGAGTATCTTTTCGCGATTGAAATGAATTTATGACTCACAAACGTACTTCATTGTATATATATTTAACATCAAGCAAATCAAATTCTTCATCCTTTCATCAGAACACCAGAAGCTGTCCCTTTGATATTTGAAAACCTTCCTATTAGAATTGATGGTGTGAAAAAACCTATTACATTAAAAAATGCCTTAAAATAGTTTTCTAACTCATCTGACTTTACTCTACGACTGGCTTTAGTAAGGATGTAAGAAAGGTGTGGGTTCCTTTGTATATATGTTTATTATTTTTTTTAAATTATATTGTTAGATGTTAAGTAATCTAATTTAATTTCAATGCTTTCCAGGCAATAGATTAATTTTCTAGCATTTGTATTGTGTAGCAAGGCTGATGTAGTAGATCATGATGTCCTTTATCCTGCAGATGCTACTAGATCTGACTCGTTTTTTTTTTTAAGAGGTTCCTTGCAATATTGACAGAAGTATGAATTCAAAATATACAGGAAGGACACGATGACCGATGTAACGATACAAAAATGGTCTGGCCTCTCAGTTCCTTTGTACAATGCAGCCAGTCTGTAAGAAAGCGCTTAAAAAATTTCCGATAAAGCGTTTTTCGAAGAAACTGTGAGTGTATACTATACATGGATTGGTTATGGCAATGTGTATCATGTTACCCTATTTAACAATAAACAATCGAATGGCATTTATTCCCAAACCTTCGTTGATTCGACGACGGGACGATTACGTGGATTCCTAAATATTAGCCGAATCGACGAATATGTTTAGTTGGAAACTTACCTTCCAGCTCACAGTAGTCTGCCCAAGGTTTTTTAAACTACTCTGGAAGAGTGGATACGAACCACTGGAAGTAGAAATGTAAGCCTGGCTCCCGCACTCCACCACAATCCATCGGGGGAGGGGAAATCTTGAGTCTCTTCGTTTCGACTACAAATAGTATTACAGGGTTAAAGCATAATCCGTATGATAGCACTTAGAGTGCTAGCTGGAGTACTTAAATCCACCCCCACCAGTTTGGATTCCCACACGTATTCAAGCTATACAAACAACCAGTTACACATATGGGGAACATTTACGCATGTCTACATATTACACATATATTGTTAAAGGTTCGATATCCTTTGCTCCATTGTAAATAAAAAATTTTATTTATTTATTTTCCGCATCTACCAATGAGAGCCTTAAATTGACGAGTTCAGTATTCTTCTGTAGAGTGCATGCGTGCTAAGTTGAGGAGTACTTTCGCAACATAAAATTAATGATGGGGTTCAACCATGTTAAATTGCTGCATTGCTAATTTGCTTACCTTAACATCTGAGGATCCAGTGTCTCCTTCCTGCAAGCATCATTGAACATACGGATGGTTAGAGAGAAGGAAGAGCTTATTAAGGAAGATAAGGTGCTTCTGATGGCCGAAAATAGTCACTGGTGTCTAACTGGTCCTAACAGAACATAGGCTTGGCCCTTATTGCACTAATCATCGTCCCCACTTATTCCTGAGTGTCTGCGGCACTCTTTCCATTTTTCAACGCCACGAGGCGAAATGGTCGGAAAGTGGTTCGGCCGTTGGGTCAAGCTGTTGAAATTGCCTGGGGAGTGGTATCTTTTTGGCACAAAGTGTGCTTCATTGTATGTATGTGAATTGTGCATAATTAAGAATTAATTCATACATACCAATTAACAACGCTATGCAAGCATATTGCGTATTTATAAATCATTATCTTGTAGCAGCACTTACATGTGTTCACCATAACTGAGTATTTATCGGCATAAAACAACCTAAAACAGGTAATTTTAAATAAGCTGTGGACTGAATGCTTCTATAAAAGAAACTTTTGTACAGTTCTCGAGACTTGTATTTTAGTAAATTAAAAGTCAGAAAAAATATCGGTTCATGACAGCTACCCATCCAAAAGAATTTCAAACAAATTGTAAGAAGTATTTTATAAATGGAGGGAGGAAAAGTAGTGGGAAGAGTGCCTTTGTTGTTTTCTTTTTAATAGAATGAATAATTCAAATAATGAAAATATTTGTTTTAATCAGTAAATCATTCCTAATTTACGACTCAATTCAATTTCTTTTTTTTAATAAATAACTGACGTAATTGATTCATTGATACAGATCTGAAAAACCTGTTTTATTTCTAACCAGTTCCCTTTCTTGGTTCGCCAATAACCATTCTGTCATAGATAATTTTACAGTGCTTTAGGAAGAATCTCATGCTATTCACTAAATGATTGGTCTAGGTTTGTTCCGGTTATTGGTTTCCGCTCCTTCCTCTGAATGGAATCCTGAATACCTTACAACTCCAAACAGTGAGCCCTTATTCTAGTGGTCTGGAGTACCATACACGAACCGATCTAGTAGCTATTATTTCCTGAGGTCTGAATGACTTTGACCTGCCGACCAGTCTTATTCAATAACCTGTTTCTCGCTAAACATAATTGAAAGATGACGATACCTTGGGTTCCATCATTACAAAACACATTCATTAAACACTCACTCGAGAATCAAAATACAATAGGACTCGTCGGGAAACCTATACAGACTGTTAAACAGAAAATCTCACGTCTGCATAGAAAACAAAATACTAATGAATACAACCATTACAGCCTGGGGTGAAACTACTGAAGAGAGCAAAGTAGCCTACACGAAGCACATCGTCCAATACTTCTAACTGAAAGTTCTTAGATCTAAAACAACTAGTATATTAAATGCCCCTTTTAAGTTCCAATAAAAACCCTCCATAATTACATAAGAGACTGATTTCATCAGATCATCTAAATTCCATTTACAGATCGCCATCTAGCAACACTCATTCCTATAAAACTTGATTGAGCGAAAAATGGCTTAGACCTCATCCAGCAATTTACGAAACTAGGAGTTTTAGCACCCCCGTCTTATCCGGAACAGCTGTGGATCTCGTGCTCAGCGATGTGGCAGAAGAAGCAGGGTGGAGACTATTCCTGATCTATGCTCTTCTCCTTAGCTTTGTGTCCCGCAGGAGAATCTGGGAGATTTCTGGGCTACCTATGAGCGTGTACATTTCCTGTATGTATATTGTAAATGCTCTTTAAATGAGAGAGTGGATACATTTTGGTCAATTGAGTACGATGCGATCATTTATACGAATTATTTATTTTCTTAATAGAAGTGATTGTAATTTTCTACAGAAAAAAGTTTATAAAGAAAAAAAACACTTTATTTACTATTCCACTTCCTCTTTTGCATGCAAAGAAGGTGACAATCATGTGGATTTGGGAGGTCTCTGGGCTGTTTGTAAATACTTCATGAACGAATAAAAAAGAACATTTATCACAACTACTTATTGCCCAGTAAGGCAGATTGTAATTTTATAACAATGAAGAAGTTTTATATATTTCTTTTGCTGGCACTGAGCGAGTTACACTTGTTGATAATTGCCTTTTCTTGCACGAAGTTATAATGGATAAGAGAGTTGTTCACATTACAGATTGTTCAAGATTGATTCAGCTGCAATGCTCTTAATACCTTATACAAAGGCGGAGCTTTGAGACAGTGTTCAATTATATTAATGCCTCAGCACACACGGACCTATCCGCTCTCTATTATTTTCTAAGGTCTGATTTCCTGCATTATAGAACCCATACTGTAGGATGTTCATTCGACTGGGTCGATAGCCCTAGATTGTCTGATGTGACTAAATCGTCAAGACGATTTTATTTGTCCTTCCCTTTAATGTAATTTCCCTTCACTACAAGGCGCTGAAGACATGAGACAATATAGTAGAAAATTCACAAAAGAAGTACGTCAGAGACTGAATAAGCCATGGGTTCCTGGTAAGAGCTACCCATATAAGCGGATACCGAGAAACCATTTTGGGAGCAAAAGCTATCGGCTCTGGTCTGGCAAACAATCAAGTTTGAGTTAGCAATTTCCTATCAAGCTAACTCAAAGCACTCTCAGGACGGTTGTCATCAAATCTAGTTCATAGTTGACCCTGATGTCCTTGTGCGATTGGCACTAGGCGTAACCTCTCGATCTGCAATTTGGTTATCTTAATCTGATTCGCTACTTTTTTATTCAAGTAGCCACTCATTTATCATCACTAAGCTAAGTTTACCCTATCCCGATCTAACCCCCCTCCCCCCCCCCCCAAAAAAAAAATATCAATGTGAGCCTGAGGTTGAACTCTTATGATACTATAAATTTTCATGTATTTTTAAGTAAAGCAGATGCATGATGCACATTGTACAGTATACTGTAATAAAATACGTTACTATTCAAATTATACAGAGAACTTATGGTATTTGAACAAGGAAAAACCGAACAAGAATTGTTTTATCCTGGAGTAGAATCCAGCTCATGTATTTGCCTTGGATATTCTTATTACATTAATTGCTACTTACTTACATATTAAAGCTTAGTACTTTGAATTTAAACATTTATTTTTTTAAGTGGGTGGGTACAATAAATACTGTAGAAGAAAAACGGGTAATACACATTATTTCTAATATTATGTTTATTAAAAATGAAGGGAATTGCAGTCTACAATTTTCGTTTATCTTTCAAATCGAAAAAAAAAAATAAGACATGCATACTAAAAGTTGCAAATGGTCACTGATGAAACGGGTTTAGTTTCTTTTTTTTATTTGTTTGGTAGGCCATTTGTATTTACTTTTACTTATATTACAATTTAACATAAGTTTAAACATAAATGTTTGTTGTAATAGCGTAGGATAACAATAAATTCAATATAAACAATAAATATATATGTATAATATATTGGAATGTATAATGATGCATAATGCACACTGTACAGTGTACTGTAATATATTGGAATGTTATTCAAATTATACAGGGAATAAATGCTATTTGAACAAGTATAAACCGAGCAAGGTTTGTTTTATCCTGTACGACCCGAGATTGGATTTTCAGAACGATTGAATCACTTCTATATTGATCGTGACTTTATCTTGGAACAGGCTGATTGGCAGAGACAAATATTTTCCCATGCCTATTTGAAAGTACAGATTATATTTTCAATCTTGACAACTGGACAACAGCTGTTCTCTTGTCATGTCGGAGGGGCTGAATAGTTTATGACATAAGTAATTGATTATCACCCTATACACTTTTCTAATCTATTAAATTTCTTCAAGTCCATGTCTGAGGTCTATGGAATATGTTTGTGAATTTCTTTAGTAGGTTGTAACTAATAGTTACAGAGGTAATTGGTTATTGCATAAAGTGCTAACTAATACTTGAGTGTTGATTTATTTTTGTGATATTGTGTAGGTCACTACTATCAATTAACAACTTAAGGTACGTTTATCGTTTTCTTGTTTTTTTTGAGTAAATCTATATTTTTATAGATTATAAATATATGTTTTATTAATTGTGTATTAGGTAGGGTAAATAATTTTATGTATTTGAGGAGATATTTAATTTTTATAGTTTAAGAAGTATTCCTGTTTTGTTTTTTTCATATTGTTCCTTATTAAATTTATTTCACTTTTCTTTTATGAATTATAGTATATTTATTATTATGCCTTATCTTATTTCATTTTAATTTTTGTTTATATTTTCTTTAGACAATGTAAATTTTAATGATGGCTAATACGTCAAGAAACCAACTATAAATAAATTATACGTCAATAAATTAGTGTTCTTAAGGGGAATTGTCGCAGGATAATAAATATATTTCTTTTTTTGTTGACGTGAACTGTTCAAGAGACATTTTTAATAAGTCTCAAAAGCACTTTTACTACTTTGAAGGGCTGAATGTTCAGATGAAGAAATGATGTGATGCCCCTTGACCAAAGGCTATACTGAGGAAGTGATGTGGTCAGTGTCACGCTCCAATTGGCCGGTAACCACTTCATAGAGTCTGGTTAGGCCCCAGGAGAGACTCCCGTCTTCAAAGTTATAATTAAAATTTCTTACCACAGCCAGATGCGGTTCAGTGACCAGAACTGTGATAGTCTCCTTACCAGCTCCACCAGAGGTTCTCGACCAGAAGTCTAAACATTGGGTGCAACATGATATTTTGGGGTTCAGGGTTTTATATGTTAGAACACTTCAACAAAGGACATGTAATAAATAATAAAATGAGTTAAAAAAGACATGTTTACGTATTTATTTCTGATTGTGTTATCTCGTTAATTTAGAAACAGTGCAGACTTACACATGGGCTGTTTTCACCATTACTATAACATTTTTATGATCAACATAAATTTATTTATTAAAATTAAGCTGAATTTAAGGGAGTGAATATTTGGTTTAAATCCCATGTAGACAATTTTTATGGCCTGTTCACGCACTTATGGCGTCCCCACTTTATTATGGTAGGGGTATGTGCAAGTAAAATTCATATCACAGACAAAGAGGGATCTCTCCAGGTATTGACCCAAGCAGCCTGTTGTGTACTCTTAGTACTAGTCAGATTTTAGTGTTTTATTGTAAGTTGTTTTCAGACATCAGAAGGGCCCCCTTAATACTCACATCCATGAATATAATGAATCCATAAATATTTGCCTATTTGCTCTTTAAAATTCGGTCTATCCAATGAGTACAGCATGCAGACGATTAAGCTAGAGCATCATACACTAAAGTAAGCGAATTAACTTTACAATGTCTTAATTGTGAATCAAGGTTAATGTCTTATAATAACATTAATGAATTAATGACAGTTATAGTTGCATTGTTTAAATTTATATTAAAAAACTTCGTCTTAAGTAATGCCTACGTGGGTTATTCTTTATATCCCAGAAGTTTAAATGATTTTAAATGTAGTCTGTTTATCACTATCAATATTGACACATAACTTATAAGGAATGTGTACGTCTAATTGCTTTATTAGACAGTTTATTAGACAAGAGGCAGCTTAAAACGAAATGTGTCACCTTAGCTGGCGTACTTAAGGCATTTACTCCTCAACAAAAATTTTGGTTTTTTTAAACCGAACTAAAAGGCTATGTATTAAAGTGACTATCCTTAATTGTTTTTTTGTGGAATTTAAAAATAGTGTATATGTCGTTGGGACATGAAACTGCTTTGATATAAAATTCCTATGTATAGGTATAACTAGGGACAGGATCACCAGGACCAATGGATACGCAAGTGAAAACTCAGGATCAGGATCAAAATTTTACTTATGTCGTTTTAAAATACAGTTAATGGATACAATTTATCAAAGAAATAGAATCAATGGTTAAACTAAATATTCTTTGCATAAGTATGGTATACGTATACTTATGGTTTACAGCATAGGCGAGATTACAAAGATTTTTACTGTACTAGTGCGATACTATAAATCACATTGATGAGGGGATGGTTTTCTTTGGCTTCATTATATCAAAAAAAGTAATAATCATACTAGCTGAATTATATAACTACAAAAGTCATTAAAAAATATATAAGTTGTTAAAATCAATATAATAATACATATATTTATGAGTACCAAACTTAAAACACACAGCAAGAAATAATAAAGGCCAAAATTGTGCTGGATAAACATTTTCTTCAATTTCAAAAGAATGACCAACTCAGAAAATAATAAATTATTACAGCTCCAATTCATATTACATGATACTCTCGGGAGGACTTTGGTATGCTTGCCAAGAAGGGGTTCATAGCCCAAAAATAATGAGATCCAACCAACTAAAAAATGCCATTCTTTTTTATGTACCCTTCTTGCTAGAAATTTTTCCATCAATTTACATTACCAACAACCCACCAGCTGAGACCCCCCTTACACAAATTGAATTTCCACCGAAATTTGTTACTGGCGACGCTCCGACAGGGAGCAGCTGCTTGCGCACACATAAATCTTGTTGCAAATTGAGCATTCCATGACACCGCATAAATTCTGAGCGTGATTGCGCCACAATTGAATGCGATGCATGCGCTTAAACTGCTAATCCACAATATGCGTGCAGTCAAGTTATGTGGGAACACCTCTCCTGCTTATCTGCCTCAATTATCTTGTATACAACTCGACACGTTACCCGAAATGCAATAGCTGTTCTATTGGCATTCATAATATTACGCTTGCTCCAAGCCATCTTAAATGATAAATCAATTGGGAATACTATACTATTGATATTCTATAGCGTTTGTCCCGAAGCTAATGCTCGCTTGAGGACAACTTACATCCCCTCAAATTAATTTAGCAACGCTCTAAATTATACGGTTTTTAACAAATAATAACCAAAAAGCGAAGAGTCTCAGAGCAAGTATCATATGGTTCTTCAACATAAGTAACCTCTTTTAGTTATTTGAAAGCAATTTGGTATTTGAGCTATTCAACATAAGGCTGCCGAGGATCTACCAACATGTGAATTGGTCATGAACACAAGGCTGTATGATGCTATCTGCTAGACGACTTAGAAAAAGGATTATCAACTGAATATAGTTTATATACAGCTGAACAAAGAAGTACTTAAAGGATCAGTTGTACACAAGTGGAGTCGTTCAGAAAATTGTGGTCCTCTCGTAAGAAACTCTCGAACTAGAAACATTTTCCATTTTGTCCTACTTAATCATAAAACAGAAGAAGTAGGATTCGAAAGATCACTGAGATTACCGAAAATCCAAAAAGCAGGTGTTTGAAACCTACTGAATAATTAATGAAATGTGACAGGTAATAAACGTAAAATAAACTCTGAGATATGTAAGCCATTGACCTCGTCATTAAAGAACAATATTCCTGACTAAATTTTACTCACTAGTCTAACAATAGATTGTAACCACTGATCTCTTAACTATGACCTGGACGAATTCAAAACGACGCCTTTATTAACTGTTTAAAATTTACTTGGGCATATTAATCCTAAATCTTTTGTTTTTGTGAATGCTTGACGGAATTATTCACTGCCAGAAGCTCTTATATTACATAAAATTCAATAATCCTATATTTACGATTATAAAAATGAATTGGAGATAGCAGTGATTATTTTAAATTATTTGTATTTTACAAATCTTCTACTATTGCAATGATTTTTTTTATGTCTCAGGAACCACTCAGGCCTTTGCTCGTCCACGTCTAAACGTCTACGATGGTTGAGAGTTTTTGGCATGGATTTAATTTATTCGTTCAGGTGGTTTGTTCAGTGCAACTGCTAATACTTACCGTCTTCTTTGAGAATTGTTTTAATCGATTGATTGACGTAAGCTTTGTTGTTTATTTTTAGTATGTAGTGTTTTTTTCCCGTGTACCAAGAATAATTTACAACCTTTTAATTGACTTAACCGTACCCTATATATATTGGAACATCCAATGCCACCCCATGGTTTTACTCTGTAGGTTTAAGTAAGCCGTTGAAAATATTATGCTTGTTTTAAACACTGAGTTGTCAGCATTTAACTAGCCCCAACTCGTTCAATATTGAAATGTTGCAGTGAGTTTGTAACGTTTGTTTTGTATTTCTTTGGGATGCATTGTCCACCTGAGTCCAAGTGAATACCAATACGTCGGGAAGATACAGCAAATAGTTTTGGCCTATGGCTTAATGGAGATATAGTGGTGGGGTAGTTTTATGGTGTAACAATTTTACTTTTATCCGTATTCATTTTAATGAACCATCATTTAGCAGGGACCCCTTTTCGTCCAGGTTTTTTTGGAAAAAAATGAAGCAAGGGGGTCAACGTTTGCAAGATTGACTGTCATATTTTACAAACAGGATTAGTCCAAGTACACAGGGTAGCACTCCTGCTTACAACAATGTTTTCCCCCTCAAAAAAATCTGTTCTGAAGACATAATAATTTCATAGCTATGCAATATGATGATGATATGATAGATGAAATTTTATGTTTCCCTGTAAAATACCATGTCAGATCTTGTTGGATGCCACTTGTACGTCTCAGAATCCTGCTTAGCAAAAGCTTTCACTCTCAAGGGCACATGAAACCTATCACACTCTGCTGTATCGTGAAATAAGCTTGGTTGAAGCGCAATCTGATTGTATTGTAATTTCTATAATAAATATCAAAACTCAAAACAACTTCTTTAGAAAGAGAAGGAAATATACTAATTGTTGATAGGAATTTAGGTTAACCAAAGGTTTGATCGATTTTGGGACTACATAATTTTGGATAATTACTACAAGGCTACGAAGTAATTTAAACCTGTATTGTAAAACATAAATTGTATTTCTGGGTCAACAATTCATTACAATTTTTTACCTATTTATCATACTATTGTGAATACAAATCTCCTGAAATATATTCTAGAATATTTATTACCAAAATAATTGCATTTAAATATTGAATGAAAATAAATTGCAGTTCGTATAAACGATTTGCTTATAAATACATACAATTATAACAATAAAAAACTAATAAATAATTATGAGAAGTGATATAAAAACATTTTTTCCCTAACTCTTTGAACAATAATAAATCACAAAACGCGAAATACAACGTAAATGCGTTTATGAAATTACAAACTATATAGAATAGAAAAATATCCTATTTATCCTAAGAATTCTAGGGGTGATCTTGCAATTTACCAATACACGTGGCTCGGATCAATCTTACCCCATCCTTACAGTTTGAGGCTTAAATAATTATGTTTACTGTTGGATAAACATCTCATTCATTTATTGGGGAGATTTTAAAAATCTAAAACTGATAGTTAGAATAATAAAATGTACTTACTTGGTGATTCCAACCTAACGGCTTTATATAGGCTTCCCATATGGAATAGAAATTTTTGATTATTTCATAGTCTTAATTTAATAATTTACCTCTCTGACCAAAGGAAAATTCTTGATTGTAAATATTTCCCATCCCCACATTGTATATAAGCCAATAAGTAGGTAGGAATAGAATCATGGACCAGATGAGAACCTCAGACGCCGTGGTTGCTGCAGATCCAATAACCAGCCCGGAACGAGCTTACTCAGAGCTTCTTACCTGTCTCTTCTATCCAATTCAGCTAACATACATAGTGTATTGAGAACATTTCCTTTATTAAATAAAGTTTTTTTCAGGTCATATAATATACAATATTATCCAACGCTACCGTTTAACTTAACCATTTAGTTTTAGCTTCGATAGAAAAAAAAAAACCAAAAAAACCTACCGACCCGTTTGTACTGTCATTCTCCCTCCTCTCGCAAGCTGAATATATTTCATACGACAACCCTTGACACCGGAAATTGGTTTATACGGCCGGATATGACCAAAAATCGATTTTGAAAATTGCTCTAGTTCGCTACGTTATTTTTTCTGCTACAGATCTCTTCACGTTCCATGTCGAGAATATTAATATCTAAAGCTGTTTACCTAAGTTGAGTAGTATCCGTCAATGTCAGCAATTGCTTCGATTGTTTGTGTTCATACTAAACCGGACCTTATCTGCAGCCCCTAAAAATAACAAACATGGATGTATCTATAAATATTCAAACTCTAACTAGGGTTAAATACTATAGAGTATATTGATATGTCTGAAAAACTTACAATTATGTTTCCGCCCTCAAAAAAATCTGTACTGAAGACATGATAATTTCATAATTTCGAGGGAGGTGACAAACATGTGGATTTTGGAGGCCTCTTGGGTGTCTGTAAATATTGTATGAATGAGCGAGTGAATGATGAATTGTAAATATGGTATGGATGAGAGCATTTATCTCAATTACTTATTGCCCAATAAAGCAGGTTGTAATTTTAGCCCAATAAAGAAGTTTGAGTAATTTTTGATTGCTAAACCGGAAGTAAGGGTGAATGGAGATCATTGATCCCAGTTGCTTATAGCCCAATGCTGGAATATTGTAATCTTAACTCATTAAAATGATTATTTAGTTAAAAAAAATGTTTAGTATATTTCTATTTCGATACGTATGTCGTGATAAAAATATACACACCAACTTTAAAACAAAATAAATAATAATCAGCCCAAAATATATGTTTATGTTTTTCATTTCCTCAATCTGACATGGCCACTAAGCCAACCCAACTGGCGCAGGAAAAAATCCACTTAGGACCTTAGCGGAAATTGAGAGGGTGACGGTGGGTCCACGGCCACCTCAATCATCTTGGCCCCTTTGATAGAGTCAGTCGTGGAAGGTTGGTATCCCTGTTTGGAGCGTCCTCTTTAAAATAAAGTATGCACAAAGAACCCTTTTCGTAGTAAAACCGGACGGTATATCTTGAACTATTTGTTTGGTAGGTTTTGGTTGAAAAAAACAAAAACAACCAATATAAACGAGCATAAGAATACATTACATGGTAAATATTTCCTAAATCATGATAATTTAAGAATTTTATACAGACCTACTTCCACGAAGTGTCAGTTTGATAAAATGTTTAGCGATGAAAGATCTTTTTTACCGTTAAAAATCTTCACAAATTCCTGGTCACTAGATAATGTAGATTTTCCAGTCCTCAGTGCACATTTCCAATACTGTTTTTATTTTGTTTTTTAAAATTTTTGCGTTGAGCTGGAGATATATTGTATTTGGCACCATAAAAACAAAATTAGATGAACTGTTACACAAATTCTATTATTTGTGAAATCATCTCATTCATTTATCATGTAATAACATGGCAGTCCTTCCATATGATTTATTTTATTATTGTATGTTTCTAACAATTTAGTCATTACGCTGCATAATCAACCGTGCTGTCTGTTCGAGCTCAATTGAAGTGTATAAAAAATTTAATTGACTCCTCTAAAACAGTATGTATTAAAACAACTTAATCATTCAATTTAATTCAATCAGTCTCATTTTAATTTGGTTTTGAATGAAAAAAATTATAGTAAAGCCTTGAGAAATCGTGTCAAAGAAAACTAAAAGACTCCTTTGGAACAGCTTCCCCGAATACTTCCTAGTGTTATTTAACTGATCATATTCTCTGAAACAACTTGCAAACTAAACTATTAATACCGAGTAATTGCTTTGATTGTTTGTGTTCCAATTGTGTTTCATACTGAAACGGACCTTATTTGCAGCCCCTAAAAATAAAAAACCTTGATGCATCTATAAAAATTCAAATTATAATTAGGGATAAGATACTATGGAGTATATTGATATGTCTGAAAAACTTACAATTATGTTTCCGCCCTCAAAAACATCTGTACTAAAGACATGATAATTTCATAATTATGCAATATTTTGATGATATAATAGTTGCATTTTTACGTTTCCTTGTAAATTACCATGTCAGATATTGTCGTATGCCATTTACAGGCCTCAGAATACTGCAGAGTGAAAGCTTCGCTCAAATAACATGTAATCGTTGTGGAATTGTAGACATTTTTTACTTAAAAAGACATACCATCTCTCAAGAGAAAAAAAACTATAAGATATCCTGAGAATAATAGTCAATGTCCCATATACGTTCCATTGTATACCGACCATTTTTCTTTTTTTATTCAGCTGTTCCGCCAATGTCAGGAATATTTTATCAATTTTTTGAGCGATTCAGACTTAGCTGAAAGTGATTTCCAGGAAGGTTAGTTTTTCCTCCTATAGGTTAGTTCTAACATCATTCGTTTAAATTTTTGTGTCAGAAAAAGTATTTCAGACATTTAACAGCTTTATCATAAACAAAAATAAAATTATTACAGCCCTTAGATGAATATAAAATTTTAATTAGGGTGGATGAATGAGAGATAAGAAATGTGTCGGGGCTTTAAGTGAGCCTCTAAAATACTATTTGCTAGGAAAATATTGGATTTGATCTGTTAATAGCCGAAATAATGGGGAGTAAAAATCTTTTAAAATTGAGCTGAATGATATGAAATAAACGATTTTGATTATTAGCTTTAAAAACTTTGAGTTTATCGTTTTAAATACATTTCCCTTTTTGGAGAGAAAAGCCTCTCCTTTTTACGAGCAATGAATAAGCATGCAATACCTCTGACTCGATGCAATAAGGTCCATTACTATATATTGCCGCTATATAATCGGGTAGCAGTCAATTTTAGTAACGTACTTTTTGTAAGGGAAGGCAATTTGCTCACTCCATCACATAAATAGGTGCGGAGAGGGAAGGCTTTAGACTTTTTATATTTTCATTTTCTTTGTACCGCTGAGGGAATTGGAAGAGGTGGAATTGAAAACACCCTCACCATTATAAGTTCCATCATTTCCGAGAACACATTCCCACGTCAATATCATCTCTTGTGGAAGGGTAGGGTGTTGAGTGTCTGAAGGGTGGTTGATCGTTCCACCATCTGTCAACGGTTCGACTGGTCTGGCCAAGTGCCAATAAAGACTGTCTAGGAATATCTGTTCAATGAATAAATATATTTATGGCAAGATTGTTATTCCCATGCAAAATCATTGAAGTATTCATTTTATTTATATTCATTTTTTTTTTTTTTGGAAGGAGTCATTGTTGTTTTTAGATATGGACTGTATCGGAGGGAACCAATGAAGTAGAGTAACAAAAAAAAACAAGCCAATTTTTTTTAGAAGATAAATTGAAATTCGTCTCTCTTCCACCGCTTGTAAATTAAGTACTTTTTAATCCACTGTAGAGAGGGCCAGAGCAAAACAGTTTAGCTTTGCCTAGAATTCGTTTTTAAATACTTCCCCCCCCCCGTTGTTTTTGTTCCAGTTTAACGCCGGCTTAGTAGGGCATACGACATTTCAGTGTAATTAAACAAATAAATCGCAATCGGTGTTGTTGCTATAGTGAATAGCATCCATCTCTTCTAATTACTTAAAGCATGTCTTATTAAAGTTCTTGTTTCAGTCATGGCTGATTATCTACCTTTCAGCAGGTGTGCTGTTTAATTGCGACCATAGAAATGATAAAATCAGTTGGAAATTTTAACGTGTATAGAACGCTTTATTAGTGTTTTGTTAAAACACAAAATGAAGTGTGAAAAAGTATCTAACTATCTAAACTTTCGCAGTGAGTCTCAAGCAAGTTTGGTATCAGACTTGAATTGAAAAATATTTTATTGATACAATAAATCCGGAACTATCGCATAACTTGATTTTGAAACATTGTTAGCAAGATACAAGATAACTCGGGAAGTGATTTTGTTTATACATGAGGATGAGTCGAAAGCCAATTTTAGGCCAATTTATGTCATTTGAAAACCGGCCCTGCATATGTGTCTCAAGATATTTACTATCAAAATATTCAAACAAAACATGTTCCACAGCATTTCAAAGTTAAAATATTCAAAATATAGAGTGGAAAAAGATGTCTAAGGACTTAAGGATTTATAGGGGTCGAGGAATTTAGGAGCCGATCTAAAAGCTAAGAAGACTACTTAGAACTTTGTTTAGAAAAGGAGATCATGAAATAAACAAGGAAACCAAAAAAAAGATAATTTTTAAATTGTCCAATTTAGAACAGTGACGTGAGGTTTCAATAGTTAGATAAACTCGTCCAGAAAGTGACATTTGGTGTCCTGATTTTTAGGAAACATATTTGATGTAAAGTTATTATCATGAACCATTAGCTTATGGGAAAATTGTAATCGTAGTTTGGGTTAGTGAAGTAATGGTATCCCTGTTTACCCTCCCTCTCACCAAAGTGTGAGTGAGGGTCTTGGCCATATTATTATTATATAAAAACACTATTTCCAGTTAATATATCATTGGGTCTACTCTTATAATGGTACAATCCTAACCATATTATCCCAAAGCATTCGGGAACAGCAATAAACTATAAAAGTTAACGCGAAGTTTATTGTTAGCTGGTATCGAGCTCATAATCTTACTTACGGTGGGTATTTTCCATATAGGGATCCAGATATGAGGCGTTATAACCATATATAATTATATGTTCAGTTTTTGTGTAAATAAAACAGAGTTGACTAAAAAAGTATTAGTTAACTTTTTTCGTTGGTAAATCAAAATCATCATCAAGCATCCATTGCTCATAACTCATCAGATAATATGATATTTGGGGTATTTCTTTTCAGTATACTGCTTTTTTTATTTTTATTATTTTTATAGTGTTTGGTCATAAGGTGTCTTATCATGACGAGTTCATTGTTGAACAGCAAAATTTGACTTGTGTCCTTTAGAACAGGTTGCTTACGTAAATAAACCCTTATTTTCCTAAAAATGATGACTTAAGCACTTTTGACTTAACACCCGTAATTTATCATTGGGTATGGGTATAGAGCTGTTATGCTACAAATTCTAATTGGATTATCGTGATTAGAAAAATAATTTTAAGAAGTAATTCAACGTCATAATTGATCTTTCACTAGAAAGTGTCGTAATTGATCTCAATTTAAATAAAACTCATTGTATAAGTGGAGTATAAAGTTTCTGACAATCTAGCAGGTAAAGTGGCAACTTTGGCAGAATGTTTCTTCTCACTTCCCCAGCCTTCACCAAAGTGACAAGGCGCCTTAAAGAAATTGGTGCTTTCAAGCCCCACTTTCCCAGGAGGGTAATTACACCTTTCTTTTGTATACGGCTTTTAAAAGTGTGCCGTCAAATTTCCGTCGTCTATTTATACACATTTTCTTGGAAGGGTGGGGGGGGGGAGGGGCTATATTATGGAGAGGGAGAAGTCTCTAACTGTGATCTATAGTGCTGTGTTCGGACCCGCGAGAAGCGTTTATCCGTTTACCGGAGGAGCAGAGGCTTTGACGAATGGTGGGGGCTTCAATTTGAAAAATTGCTGGTTTTCCACCTCGTCGGTTCCCTGCCCGATAAGGGCGTTATCTAACCCAGCTATGTTCTCTGGATAACTTCGGCTGGTTATCTCAGGGGGGGGGGCTATTTGTCAGGCACGTTTGTGTCCTATGTCACATTCACCCTTATTTTGGGGAGTCAGAAATTATAGGACAGTGGTTGGAATATGTGGGAAGATTTTACGGTACTTGTCTTGTGCAGATGCCAATCCGAATATGTGTCCGACATAAGTTGAAAGGAAATTTCATTTTTTGTAAATACAAATAATTTCTGGTAACATGTCTAATTACTTTCGTGAAATGAAACATGCCATAGAGGCTTTAAAATAATGTTATATGATTCAAGGCCTTGACGCAAAACCAAGAGGCAACACCGACCGATCTTTGTCGCAAAGTGTTGTGGAGTGCTTTGTACATACTGACTGATCTACTTGTGCACCAAAACGTCATTGATCCTCACAATGCCAAGTAACAATCAAACTCACCCCACCCACTTTTATAGCAGAGCTTTGGCAAAAGCCAGCATGATAACCATCCTCTTACGTGGATGGTTTTTAAAAAATAAAACAAATCCATAACCCATCAACCAAGAAAAAAAACGGGTTTAACCACCACAGGTGACCAGGTAATAAACACTATACAGAAGATTTCAACCAAAAACATACTCCCTTTAAGGCATCCTAATTCTAATAGATTACTTTAATCATACAAATATCATTACAATATATATATATATATATTGTAACATTCATGATATTTGAGAATATCATGACCAGCAACCCTCCCCTCTCGTAAGCATCTTCCCTTATGCTCTTAGGAGTGGGGATGAGATAAACGAGAGTTTTAGCCCAACCGTCTAGAAGAGCGAATGAGAGCAAGCTCCCGAATTGGCGGTCACCAACAGGAAGAGAGTAGAAGAACCAACAGCAGAAGTAACGTTGATTGATTAAAAGGAAGATCATCGATTGGGTGATATTAATATTGTTTTTATTATGGATCCATTAAAAGAAATTGAGCTCAAATTTCATGTTTTTTGTAATTAGTAGTAAATATTCTAATTAAAACGGAATTGAATATCTTTTTATATACTATTTGTCAGCACTCTGTATAATTATAATTATTTGTTATAAACATTTTATTTGAATATATTCCACAATTCCTAGTTTCCTAATTTATTAATAACTACAACATTAGCCTTGAGATCGGGCGATTCAATCAGGATAAATTCCTATGTCTGTCAAAGACATAAAACAATTTGAATTAAAGATCTCATGACGGACCTGCCGAATTAGTTAAGGTAAATTGATCAAATAGAGTAGAAAAAGAAATGGTAAAAAATGAGGTAGGTTTCAATATATATATATATATATAGTTGTGGCATAAACAGTTTACATTGTTTTTTTGTAGTTATAATGTGAGATTTATACTTTAGTGATACAGTGCGAAACTAAAATGACCTCAGCTTCCCTAAATTGTCAATTCGTGTCCTCCTGCCGTAATAATGTCAATCATAAGCATAAATCAACAGCTCTGTATTATGCCCTGTACAATAACCTGGGCAGCGGTGATGATGAGGGGTGCCTTTTGTTTTTTCCAGCCCTCCGCGTTCGCTCCCATTGTGGCTATCGTAAACCTGCCGCCCTCAATAATATCAGTGATCTGCCATTGCCACTTTATAGGGACAATGGCGTGGTTCCGAGCCCGGTGTACAGGCAATTAATTAACTCTGCCCCTCCTATATGTGACCGTGCAAGGGCTTCTGTACCCCGGCTAATTAATTTCATGTATATTAATAACAATCTACCAATAATGGTTTTATACATGTTTTCCCACGCCACGGCAACCTTTTGATTGCGATGTTCATTTAATTTTTAATTATTTCTAAAATGTTTTATATTATTGTAGCGTGGACATGTAAACCAGCGTTGTTTTAAATTAATAAAATATTCATATATTTATTTTAAGTTAATAAAATATTCATATATTTATTTTAAATTAATAAAATATTCATATATTTGTTTTAAATTGATAAAATATTCATATATTTATTTTAAATTAATAAAATATTCATAATAATAAATAACGTCAGTAATTTTCTCATAATAATAAGTGTCTCAAATTGTTGTAAACAAACCTACTTTGTATATTCACCTAGATATTTTTTTAGTGACCAATCACTGAGTATTATTACAAAATGTATTTTATTTAGCAGAAATACTGACGAAAATCTACTCGAATCAGCTTTGATGGCATTAACTGTACTGTTAATCGTGATTTGTTACTGAGCTAAGATTTATTAATGCTTGAAAATCATCTTGTTGCTGAGGATATGGGTGATCTTTGCATTCTTAGATTCCTAAAAAGTTTTTATTAAAGAATTTTACGAATATACCCATACATTTTTGGATATAATTAATTGCCTTTGCAAATGATTCTGCGGATTGATAGACACTATTTTCTGTAATGTTTCATTCTTGAAGATTGAATTTATATCTTGATTTTTTTGGGTATTTTATACCTGTATGACCCATTGTACTAGTATAAACACGTAAATGCGTTAGAAAAAATGTTCAAAGATGCTTTATATCTGGGGTATGCTTAAGATAAACATTTAAAAAAAAAAAAAGTTAAAAAACGAGTTACTAAAACTGGGGCATCTATACAAATATATGTATCCATTGTAGTTAGCTATTACATAAGAGGTCAACTTTGCTGCTCTTCTCCAGGTGTTAGAAATAAATATTCTTAAAATTATCATACCGTACATAAGGGCAAGCTGTACTGCCAGATTTATGTGCGTGAAGAGAAAAACAAAACGAGGAAACATGATTTCAGGTTGCAAAGTAAGTACGATTCGTCTGTTCCAATCATCTGGTAAAATTATGTCCTTCTCTAAGTAATTCTATAGTAATTTACAGCTTTCAATCATGTGCATGAATAAAAAAAATCATTCCACATGAAGTACCTTTACCGCTGTGTACCGTTCAGTGGATGACATTCATTTAACGAGTACCGTTCAGGGTTTCGTGTGAAGAAAAATCATCAATGGTTTTATATTTTTATCCTCTTTTTACTTCTTTGCACTTAGATCAGGAAATGTAGCTGCAATACAAATGAGAAATTTTCATTGTGTCATTGGTTCCATTATTATGTTATATTAATAATAATAAACATTAATTAAAATTACATGCCAGATCGGGGATCGATCGCGGAACCTCCTAATAGCTAGTCAAGGTATTTGCACGAAGAAAATGATATTTGTATTGATCGCACTATTATTTATAATTACTAAAAAATAAACACCACTGGAAAAGCCCCCAAATAGACATTTGGGAGGTTCTGTTACGAGTCCCAATCTTGTCAGTAAGTTATCCATTGGTTGTGAATTATTAATTGTTGCATTAAATTTTGTATTAAATTTTTGAGTTATTTATATTGAAGTTTCGTAAACGTAATTAATAACTACAATGCTCGACTACTTACAACTCCCTATAATTCGTAAATTTGTCCTTTCTCGAACTGTTTCTGCAAACATTTGACTGCGGGATATCACAATTACAGTGAAAATTCTCTCATTAGACTCACAAAAGGACTAAACATCTGTTGCTAACTCAAAACTTTCTGTTTTATTGGAATGGGGATCCCACAATTCACAAGTACGAAATAGACATACTTTGATATATACATAAAAAACATACTTTGTATACCAAAAAACTCTCACAATATTTGATGAATATTTTCATTTAATTTTCAAATTTTTGTTTACTTCGTAATACGCTTTTATCTATTTTTTGGTATTGAGTAAACGTTAGTATATTTTTCCCAAAAATCACATTTTGTTCGCAAATATATTATTAATTTATACAATAACATGAAAAGGTATCATGTAATTACAGTTAGTAATTGAAGATGCATTGTGAATAAAGTTTGTTTCTGATCTTAACTTAACTTTTTTAAATTTCATTAACTCGCCTACATCACCTAAGAATGTTATAGGTTATCCCTGATATCGTTAGTAGCACCTATTCTAAAGTTTGTGTTAATGTAAGCACTACCTTTATAGCTCAACAAATTTTTGTTAAGTTATTCTAAGAATAAACTTTACTGTAAGTCATACTCTCGATTTGTTTCCCTAAATCCACTTTCCTAGGCAAAGGAAGGACATGGGGAGATGGAAGGCCTCCTCTATTGATCGGAACATGTTACCCTGCCAAAGATATATGTTTCGAGATAAGTGAGCTGTCAGTCACACAAGTACCGTCACTCCAGATAGCGGATTGGCGCAGGTACAAAACAGACTACCGATAAAGCGCTGAGACCTGCATTGATTTATATTTTGACAGTTGAATTAATTGGCTCATCCTGTACACTGACTCTCTCTCTCCCTCTCTCTCTCTCCCTCTCTCTCCATCTCTCTCTCACCCCTTCTCGGTAAGCAATAATGAACGAATGGTATGATGTCAAAAGGTTTAACCTTAAAGCCAACATTTAGACTTTTTATGAATAACACATTTGGCCATTTAATAAAAATAAAGAAAAATATTCAATAATACAATTAAGATTCTCGTTACATTATATTTAATTGGCTCTTGCAGTACTATTTTGTAATAATGGACCACGAAATTAATATAAATTAATCAGAACAATTGGAGAACTGTTTTGAATTTATTGTTTTGTTTTAGCATCAGAGGGTCATCAAATGAAACTACCACAATAAATAAGGCTCTAAAAACGTTGGATGAGATACAGTTGTGAACAGTATTTAGCAATAGTGTTAACGACATTTGGTAATTATAATTTGATCAAAATATAAAGTATGTACTGTTAATTGTACTAATCATACTTACATTACATGTAATTAGTTAATTGATTATTAATGACACTTAGACATATATGTTTCCGAAAATTTTATTTTCATGCTTTCTATATACCATGTGTGTTCTTCGTTTGTATGGTTTTACATTGTTACCATGTAAAAGTTCATGGCTTTGGTTTAACTTAAGACTCACAAATAAGTAGTGAACTCTTCCCATTAAAAAATAAAAACCAACAAACTCCTAGAAAATTAACTTGTCAAAAAATTATAAATCCTGAATTATATATAAATCTTTAGCTCAACATAAGTTACTCAGTATTATGAGACCAAAAATTCCATCAACTAGGTTTTTTTAAGGAAGCAGTTTTTTCTGTATGATGTAATTATGTTTTTGTGTATTTACACATTTTAGATTAATGGCACAGGAATACAAGCTTTAAGAGTTAAAAAAAATGGATTATTAAACCGTACAACCCAGTGAATAACATGCGCTTGGAAAAATCAGAGAGGAAAATTCAGGACTGGAAAAGTTGGACAATTACTGCGATTGGATACGTCAAAAACAAGTTGTACGCGTCTAAAATGTTTTTCCTCTCGACCGTGAAGGGCAATCCACCCATTCTGTCACAAACGTTGTATTTAGAGGTAATATTCTGGCCTTGTGTATTTCCGATATTTTTTTTGTTGTAGTTTCATAGAGGTCTCTATGGTACATTAAATACTTTGGCACCCCTCGGTTAAAATCCTGTTGCAAATCATGTGAGGGCGCTATTTTTAGTTGGGTTTCTCACATAGCTCTTTTCCGTTGTTAGTATACAGTTTTCCGTTGTTTATATAACTTCCGTTGTTTATATAACTTCCGTTGTTCATATTACTTTCGTCATTTATATAACTTGTGAGCCTCATAAGCAGCCTAAATGATGGTTATTGCATAATACTCGATGTATGATATAAAATACGAACGCCATTTTTTTCCTGATCTGACGTTTAAAATTCCTTGCTGCCCGAACAGAAAGCACTGAGAAACGTACGGCGCTCAATGATACCCCACCGTCAAGACTGCTAGGTCATGCCGAAGTGTTTGATCACCCTGCAGTCTAATACCTGGCTTCCTGAACATAAAAAAACATTTTGGTCCAGATGTTAAGGGTAAACTATAATTTTAAAAACAATTTCTTTTAGAGTGGGTTTGTATCATTTTTGATATTTGATATTACGCATACAGTTTTGAGACTCTTTTTCTAACTTGTTCGTGATGATGCACCATGCAAATAAATGCTGCTTTAATTTTATAAATATTATATATATATTTTCGTGAGTCTAGCTGTATTTGTACAATCGTTAAATTGAAGAAAATATAACATAAAAAAGATATTTTGCATATTAGTAGAATTTTGTTGTTGACAAAGATAAACATTTAAATATTGACTACATACAGGAAAGATGTATAAATCTTTTCGACATATCCATCATGTATGTATTTATTGTTGAGCCAACACATAACCTTTTAATTATAAGGTAAAATGTGGCTTTTGCCTTGCGATCGTTAGCGAGAAAAGTCAGGAAAGGGGATAATGAACGTATACCGGTTCAATTAAGTGATACAAGGCTGCTACGACTAGCTGACCCACCAATATAATAAGCCATCTCCCGGCTCATCTATATTCAGGCTCATATACAAGCCCCGGTCGTGTTCTGGCCGTGTACCCAGTGCACAGCAGCTTGTATGTTGATCATGGTATTATCAGTCTGCAGCGTCCGTGTTATAGGGGAGGTCTCAACATTCATTTCCTCAAAGTTGATTCTGGTTATCTGGACATTAATTATATGTGTTTACACGCGCGAGCTCACTTGTGCATTTGACATCCAAATGTGTAATTAAACGGATTCTGTAAACTAGGATATCAATCGGTGGTGATATTAGGGTTTACAGAATCTAGCTGCGTGACCCCCGAACGTAAATTAAACTGTGCTTGTCCGATAAAATGATTTCTCCTGATAATTATCCGGTAAATTATTAGTCCGTATTTCTCTACAATATTATAGATAATTTTGTTACTTTAATTCAAGCCAACTCAATCGATTTAAAATAAAGTGGTGTGTGATTATTTTCACCACCCAGATAATATTTTTTATCGAATAATCGATACAAATATTTATTAACTATATGTAGTAATATTCAATGATGAATGCTCACACCATCGCTTGAACATTGTTGGAGGCTACAATACACAGGTTAGTAATGAGGTCATATATCAGACAGCTATTGGCATATACTTCACAAATCATAAAATAGCAATCGTAAAAGAATGAATACTTTTTCTGCATCAAAGTTCCTATTCGAATTCTTTATTTCCCACATAAAAAACAAATCGGAGATCTACTTTGTTCTTATAAGTACTAGGTTTAGGCCCTCATTTAAATCCTGGCTGTATGATCTTATTAAAGAATTGACCATAATTATGACCAGTACTTAAAAAAGCCTAAATAAAGAACCAGAATATCAATAGTAAAAGGCTAAGCAACCATTTGAGATGTGATTTCAATGTTATTCTAATCAAAAGATCGTCAGCATGGGAAAACATACACTTTTATACTGGTTTAGGTATAATGTACTATGTTTATGTACGCCTGTTTTGCGATAGCAAGCGTCATAAATTATCTCAACGAAAAAAATACCATGACCTATGAACTGACCAGTCTTGCTCAAACTTTCTGATTTCCCAGCACAAATGCTTTGTAAGATTTAGTTTGTTTTCCCATGATTAATGGTATAGTTAATATGGAATCTAAAAAACATGTTTTTATAACATTTTGTAACTAATGTGAGAATAAGCTGTGAGAAACTGAAGAGGAGGATCCGATACACGTCTGGAGATTTTGAAATCGCTCTTTTAATTTTTAGGATTAAGTTTAAAATATATTTATGTTAAAGACTATATTACTACATATAAATTCAAAATACCAAATAGCCTATTGATTATTTATTACCAGCACCCAAACACATGCAGGCATAATTATAATAATATCTTTACTATCCTGGGACAATGTCCCTACAGAACAAATATGTATTTAATGTAGGACAGTATTAGCACCCCTAAGATTTACAATTTACAGTGAAATAAAATAGAAAAAATATTATAATGTTAAGATTATATAAAAAAAAATTAAAAGCCAAATTTTCTTCAAGAATTAAAAATATAAACTAAAATAATAGTCAATAAAACAGCTGGACAAATAAAAATGAAATATCTATGTAAACACACAGAGTTCACAATCGGGGATTCTCACATAAATATGTACGCATAAATAAAAAAAATAGGTTTATTTTCACATTAAACGTACATAGACTAAACGCGAGGTTAAACCAGATGATCCACTTTGCAATTAATATTCTGCGCCCGAGGCACTACTGAATAATTAACGAGATAATACTAGTTTGCAGCAAAGTCTTCGGTAGTAATTTGCTTCATTTTATGGTGTTAGGAACACCAAGGAAGGTCCGGGGACACACGAAGATCGCCTTCGATAACGACAGTTGCCAGAACGGCGCCGTAGAGCCTGCGGACTATCCATAAAGTAGAGCACTGTCCAGGTCTACATTTATTAGCCTCGTTATATCCCGCAGGTCCTCCTTCCGTTCTATCTCGATATTTCAACTTAGATATTGCCCTCTCTAGTCGCTGTTTCTAGCACTAAATCTGAAGTTATGTCGCTGGTGTGGCTACAAAATATGTGCTTATTATATTGTCAAAATTTCGAAAATAATATATTTTTAATATTTATTTATTAAGAGGTAAAGTAAATAAGAATAACACTATAACGAATGAGTTTATTTTAAGTAAAATATTTCACGGGTCAAAGTTGTTAGGTTACTCTTTAAATGTTCCATAATGACTTAATATAAAAATAAATTATACTTAATAAAAAACATGAATTTTCTGCACCGTCGGGTGGTGCTTGGTGTTCCTTCTAGCTTCTTGGTTTAGACTCGCATCTTTAACTGCGTCGTTCTTTCTTCAAAACACTATCTCATGGCCACTGGCTCTAGCTGATTGACAGAACTGAGATGTATGCTAGAAAGAATGGAGACATTTTATTTATTTATTTTTTTCTTAGCTCTCTAATTATAAGATTAAGGATGAGGGAAAAATAAAGGGATATTTGGGTTGAGCGGATCCTTGTACTAGGAATGCCTGGTTGAAGGTGGTGTGATGGAATTAAGGAGTGTGGGAAGCCTCGTTAGAGGTTGATAGTTGCGGTACAGTGGTGAGAGTCCACTGGTGGCTGGGCCTAGAGTCCCTCTAGGTATGTAGTGCAGTCTTATTTAGTCGGATAGCAGTGTTGGGTGCCCGTTAGAAGCTTGTTGTTGGTGGGCCAAGCGCCACCTTTGATGTCCACCATTTGGTCTGCTTTACCAGATCTTGAGAGTTGCCATCTTGCCGGTAGCGGTGGGGATGTCATGTCTCGGAATAGATGGTTTTGGCTATGTTTCATCGCGTCAGAGATTTTGGTGTGTCTTCTTTGGATGGCTTTGGTGATGGTGGGGACTTCTAACTTTTCGTGGATGTCGAGAGCGTTCATATCACGAAAAGGGGTATGCCATAGTGCCGTGCGCAGGATTTTGTTCTGGAAGCTCTGGAGTTATTGTGCTAGTGTGTAGGAATCGGAAGAGTGGTGTCCCAAACATTAGAGCTGGCCTCAGGACGCTCTTATATATTAACAGTTTCAGCCGAAGGGATATAGCCGGGCTTGTGATGAGATGCTGGAGAGAGTAGTAAGTCCTATGTACTCTTTTCAGATGGAGAGAATGGAGAGGAACTTGTCCACCTCCTATTTATAATCAGCTTCCCCTACTATACAAAGCAGGTTGTTTCCTTACGTTATTGGTTATACGTCTATGGGAGTTTACAGTTTTTTTTGGGTTTTTTTTTTTAATCCCTATATACATTTCTTAATACCTGTACGTTTATTACCAAGGGTCATAGTAAAGGTCACAATCAACCTGACCTTCCCATAGAGGTTGATCTCTCCAGAGTATTCTCGAGTTTGTAGACCCAAGATCACTAGGAGGTACTCCTGGTACAAGGATCCGCTCAACCCAAATATCCCTTTATTTTTCCCTCATCCTTAATTCTATAATTAGAAAGCTAAGAAAAAAAACACTCTCCCCATTCAAAACGTCTCAACATATGATCCCTTGATAAAATATTGTCTGTGAATCACTACATTTTATAAAGTAGCTTATGACGACATCATTGTCAGTTATGTATATGCACAAAACATTATCATTTTTTCAGATATTTTTATAATAAGAACGGTTAAAATATCACAATATAAAGTTCAAATAATTACGGAGTGAAGGGAACTGTTATGGTCTCTCGGATAAAAAAAATATATTCATAATAATCTAGTCTACTAGAGTATTAGTTGGAAAACTTATTTGCTGTTAAGTACTGTTAAGTTAAATTCCATACGGAAAAAAAATGAAACGAAATCAGACGCGGCGGGGACAGAAATAACCCAACTCATCTGAAGGACCGACAGGAGGTGACTATCGCAATGTAGGTGGGAAATGGCATTGTGCAGTTGTAGATAGGGTAGGGTTAGTAATCTACTACGATTTCTAACTCCACAATGTGAAAAGGTTATATTTAGCTGATTTGGCTGGGGTACAGCTGTACCCCTTACGGCTAACTTAATCTTACGCTAACAAAGACTTTAAGCATAGTAAACATTGACTCCTTTTTTGTGTTTTTCAATTACTCTATAGATTTTGACCTGCGTATTCCAATATCTCACTTAAACTTTGGTCACGAGAATCCATTGAACTAGTCCGTATCTCTTGTTCATATGACTCTATCTGTCTTATGACATGTCAAATTTACTATTGGAACAACGTAAAATGTACGAAGTGTAAGAGTATTGAGTTATTGCAGCCACTAGTGCACCCAAGGAAATGCACTAAATGATGGGCTTTTCTAGGATCACATTTGTCTTTCTGTGATTTTCCGTAATGGAATGATTTCGCAGAGGAAGAAAAGAAGCGAAAGAAGTAATAGTGGAGAAGACATTAGGATAAGACTGGAGAAGATCGACAATGCCCCTTTAAGCTTGGCCAGAGGTGCACAAAGGATAATGTACAAGCCCCAGTCGGCTTTATACAGCATTATATATTGTGGTCATTATTTGGTTCGCCAGTGGGCTTATCTGTACTTTTCGGGGCGCCCTCACTCAAGATTATGCCATCAAGGGTCTCGTTATTATATATTTTTACTGTATATTTTATTGTATCGTATGTGTAACCCGATTAGGTTTGATGGATGGCTAAAGTCGTATCGGGGCTCACGGCAATGCGTTCTCATAAGGGGTTGATTTGTATATTTACTATTGCGTAGGTAAGCCCTATTTACCTTGTGGGGTAGTTCTTTTTGTCTGTTCCAGATTTCTCCTGGCCCAGTTTCTCTACCGCTACAATAACATTGCTATATGGTTGGTGTGGTAACGTTTTTACCAGCTCTAAGCTATCAGTCAATAAACCTTTGAGCATATTGAGACAAAAACAAAATTAATCAATAAAAAGCAACAATAAATAAATAAAACCTGTATATGAAAATTCGAAAGTTCTAAATTTTATGAAGAAAGAAATGGACCATTGATTTTACGTGTAGTACAATAAAAAAAACAGACAAATAAATACAAATCATTCTCTTGACCCAATTTAAAAAATAAAAATTTTGTGATATTTTAAGTCATGCTCATTTATGAAACAGATCGGTTAAAAAAGGGTTGCTACTGGTATTCACTTCACATTACGAATGGTTTTATTTAGAAGGTATGGAGAGGGGCGTCCCTTTTTTTGGGGATTTGTTTTGGATTATATGCGTTTTTCTTACTATTTCCTCTTTTATATTTATAGTGTCGAATATAAGCCTCATATGGTAAAATTTTTATGGTGTTGTAAGGCAACTCTTTACCCCCCCCCCCCCTTCCTAGTAATGACCACCTTCTTGTTGTATATGATGGGAGAAGTTGTTTTTTACAAGACATTGTTTGCAGCTGGTAAATAATTTCTATTGTTTATACCTAAGATTTATTACATTCTCTACACCAGAGTTATAATTAAATTTATTCGGGACCTTAGTGTAAAAGATGAAGTTGGGTTAGTTTCTGTTACTATTAAAGCCCGAACCAATTCTTCAGTATATTTGCTAACGTGTCTGAAATAGTTCACCATTTTATTTAAATTTTGTAATTTTTAACATTTTTCGTCAGTCTCCTGTTTCTCCGTATCGTATCCGTTTTAGCGTAACCTTATTTTACTTGTTGTCATTGTTATGTGGTGTATACTGTTGAGCTTTATATTAAAATTTTCATTGTTGTATTTAGTTCTGACGAAAACTTTATTGTTTAATAAAGTATATTCCTTATATGTACTTCTTTTCCTTTAACTGAAAGAAATGCCACTGTAAAGAATGTGTGAATATTTTTTGCTATGCCTTAAACGATCACATACAAGCTCATTTAGAAGCTACTGCTAGTGTTCAGATTTAACCCGATCAGTACCATTAGCATTTGACACAACTCGCCTAGAATACTGATCAGGCAGCCACCGTGAGTGATTAACAATCGTGCAAGAAGCAAAGCACTCAAATTCGATCGTCCTAATACATTCATAGCAACCTCCAGCATCTTGCTTAGCTAGGTACACGAAACCGCAGAAGATCATAAAGCCGTGACCGAAGTACGAGACAACTTAGCCCATTATCCGCTCAGACCATACCGTTATAGAGGCTGGGAAAACCTCATGAACCACTCCATTGTCCAATTACTCCTCAAGTAGCCATCCACTTATGCGGTTGTTTGGTCCGTTCCCGTTTGTTTTCGGTTGGTTTCTGTGCAAAGTACAGCTGCGGTGCATCAAGTTGCATAGTCAGATAATTTCTGACTGAGTTTTAGGAATTTCCAGGAAGTGTAATCTTGAACAGTAGGAATTTCCAGGAGCTTTAGGAGGAATTGTAAGGATTTTTATGACATAACAATATGCATTGAATGATGATGAACTTTATATTGGGAGAATCGGAAGCACTTAACGTTTGAGGGTTTTGCTGACCCCCACAGTTCAAGTACTTAAGTCCGACTTTATTTTATCTCAGGTATGGGTTTGTATGGAGAATGTTTTTTTCTAGAGTGAGTTGAGATTTCCATTTGAGCAGTCCATGCGGTTGTCCGAACTGTCTGTTAAAGTTGAAGTCTCGAACGAGCGTTCTAGGTTAAGCTGTTTTCATGGTGGAGTCTAAGGTATCACATAGTGTCTAATAAGAAAGAAAAACAGCGTTGAAGATGACTGATGGACAAGATCTTTGTTGTTGGTTGAGAGTAATATTGGTGTATTTTCCTTTGTTGAGTTTTATTCAACAGCACTCAATTGTTATCATTCAGGGGAATAAAATGTAACATCACCACATTTAAGTAACATCTCTTCCATTTCATCTTGCAGATCTTCTTAGGATTGGTTTGTGAAGAGAGCTTTCTTGTTTAGCTGCTACCAAGCTACAAATAGCCATCCCCAGGTGTTCATGAATGTACATTTAAATTTATATAAAATGAGTTACACAGCTACTACCGGAATGCCGATAGCCCATAGGAGAGCCATTCCTTTCAGGATACACGATTGTAATGGCTTATATTATATTATAATTATAATTACTATAATTTTTGAGCTTTGGAGAGAAGTTTTTTGTGAAATCACCTACCAATTTTTTGTATTGACGCCTCATCGTAAACTTTTTCAATGGTAACTAATGACAATTGCTTTTTGAAATTGGTGTCATTTTCATTTCCAGCTCGTTTTAATCATCATCGAATATGCTCTTTTTGCGAAGTTTAAAAAAAAAAATGTAGAAAAAATCAAAATGTGAGGTATGCAAGTTATGTAACATCAAAATGTAAATTTAAGGTGACTAATGAGAGGCTAAAACTAAAATATCAGCATAACAAGTGAATTACAAATGTAGATGACCAGTAAATTCAAATTTCCTATTCCAAAACTTCAAAACAAAACGTAAGTTGTGCAGAATCTTGGTTCTATTACATTAGCAGTTGTTTAAATTAATGAATGTTATGTCGACTGAGACTTAGTTAAAACATGTGTAGGGCTGGTGGTGTAATAAAGACAAAGTTGTGTCAATGCGGCTTTCCTCTATTATGCAGCTCCTACCACTTCTCACATTTCATTTTCCAACTTCGCAAAGTCCCCAATATTATACACAAGTTGTATATATTGTTGTGATATTAGATATTGTGGAGTTTGTATATAAATATTTAATCTAACCTTGAATCAAGAAGGCCAACAAAAACAATTGAGAATAGAAAAAACAAAACAAAAGATAGTATAGTTGTGTGGTCAGGATAAAAACACACACAGAATTACTCTCTAGTTTAGGCCCGTGATATAGTATAGTTGTTGTTTTATGAGGAGAACACAGAATTATTCTCTCTCTAGTTTGGGATCAGCCTGTGATATATGTGTCTGAGTCAAGTGATGAAATAAAAAGTCTGTAAGTTATTTGTTATTGGACTTGAAGCGGAACGGAAGAGAAGTTGCACTAGGAAGAAGAGTTAATTTGATTAAAAAAGAAGACCATTGAAGAAAAAAAAGGAAAAAAATATAGACAAGTGTAATTAATATATGTTTCTTTTTGTTTATTTGTAATTAAATATAATCTTTTGCCATAATTATTTTGTACAAAAGAACCTTAAACAGCAGTTAATCACTAATAAAATAAATTTAAACTTAAAAATAAAATTACGTTATCTTTTAAAAGAACGTAAATATTTTAATAATATATTACAATATACTTAAATTGTTTATAATTTAAAGATATATACATTTTTTTCACATAATTGAAATAAATGTGCCAATTATGTTATCCAGGCGATTTTTTTATTTATACCTAGCTAACCATAAATATCTTATTACATTTTTGAAGTTCTTTGATAGCGGTTATAACTTTTATAGAAGGGAGATTTGGCATTAACAGTGACATAGACTTAAAAGGTATGAGGCTACCTCTTTTTTTTACTGTGTTCCTGAGCGAATTAGGGAAGTTAACTGATATGATGTAATAATGTTCGGATGATATAATGATGTATCCCCGCTGTACATTTATTTCACCAATAACCTTCATCACAGTGAAATAAGTAAGTAAAAAAAATGCCGACTGATCCTCGTATAAACTGGTACTTCCAGATAAATTTATTCTTCCATGAAACCTCGCCATTACCAAATAAATAAAATCACAAGAATACAGAAGCCTTTGGGGGTCATGGAGACATTTGAGTCCGTTGCTATTGAAAAAAAAAACCAAATCGTAGCCGATTTGCTGTGTTTTTTCTCAAAATTTCATTTGATATAAATTGTATGTATCTAAGATTCGAACAACCGCTTGCTCATATGTGATAGTTCAGCTATAATACAGGAAAGCCTCTTCGGTCAAACTCGTACTCGTATTTTAAAAACGAGAAGCATCATTTACCTACCAGTTTCTAGAGTACAATGAAAAATAGATAGTTTACATTAATCAGTAAGTTGTAGTAGTAGTAGTAGTAGTAGGTGAAATTTTACTGGCCCACTACACTACATGGTTGGATCAGTGGAATGAAGTCATAATTTTTCATTTACCTCGTTAACATTTAAACGTTTAAACTATTTTTTGCTTTAACGATTATCTAGTCACGAGTGCAGGGCTCAATTAAGTCTGAAGAACTCCCATGGGTTCCAAATAATCTAACAACAATCGGGTGGTGGTGCCCGGCAGGTTTTCTGCGGAGCCTTGTTCGTCGCAATCACCAGCAAGGACAAGCCTACCTCCTGGGAGCCCGCGTTCAAGAAGAAGAGTTTATGATTTACAAGGAACATTCGCGTCACGTAGGACTGAAGGCTAAGGGTGAGTTCATATTTGCCACATGTTCGTGGGAGAGTTCTTCTGATGAACTTGTATCAACTCTCTGTCACCAACACCGTACATCATACATAATAATCAGAAAAGGATGTTACTTTATAATTTATTTATTAGTTTGTAAGTTTTTTCTCCCACTTTTTTTAACTGAAGGTGAGCCCCATCACCTTGTAATGTATTTATGTCTTTTCCTTTTAACTTCAATCATGATTTATGTAACCAAACCTCCTTCAAATGCATCTGCGCTTAGCAGAAAGAGGAGAACGATTGTAATTTTTTTTTACTTATATTGTTTACATTGTAGAAATTCAAGGGGTTTACAAAAAAAAAAAAAAAAGAAAAAAGAAAGAAAAAAAATACTTCATAATTCAAGGGTACAACGCTAATTTCTAGGAATAAAACGTCTGACCGTTCATTTTTTTTATACAATTGGGATGAACATTTCTAAAACTTTGGCCCATGAATCTAGAGTTAGCTCAGCCCATCTACATCATTAACCGTATAATTTAGCTTTAACTCGAATATTGCTGAAACATCGGTAGGCTAAGGTGTTTAAAATTATTCTCTGATTATCTCTTGTTTCTTTAAGATCAATTTTAGTTCAATCAAGCCAGTCTACCTGACGGGTACCTATGTAGGCAGTAATTAACTTTCGAGTAGCTTGTGGCTAAAGACTTGCTCATTTGTTCTAGTCGATATGTAATATTGAATACACACAGCAGGGAATTTGTGAATTAATGGAAAATTTACTTAATTGATAAAGTTTAGAAGCTAAATCCAAAAATATAACACAACTTGTAAAAAAGAAATAGTGGCAGACCAAGATGTTATTCCAGGAACTTCTGATAAGCATTCTTTTGACAACCGTCCGATTCCACCCTAGACTTTGTCTATTTACACATTGGGTCTTGTAAACGTTCTGAAATCATAGAAATATTTTTCCTTAGTATATAGTAAATGTAATCACAAAATATAATTAAAAGAAAAAATAACTAATTTTACCAAAGTTACTCATTCGAATGAATTCCATTTATTTATTCAATTATATGTTTACCTTCTTGTAAAAGAAAAATACTTAATACTAAAATATATAGTTTGGACGTTGCCTTCAACCCCTTGAACAGAAAATATTGGTAATTCCTTGTGGGTCAGAGACAGGCCCTGCTAGAGGAACGCCTTGGTACAAGAGTCTTCCATTTGCCTCTTAGCCAATAAATCTTGAAGGGGGAAAACGATATTTATGTAACTGTCATTATTTTCCAAGCCTATTGATAATTTGTTGATATCTTTAGAGATTTATTTATAATAAATTATGGTTGTATTTTTTATCTTCAATTTTTTATGTTATAAGATCAACATTATTTTCCAGTTATAAACAACTAACACCGTTTTGATTGTATCAAAATAAAATAGCAAGTATATTTTATCACTTTTTTGTTTGATTGAAAATCAAGTAAACATAGGTCAATTACTTTCTAAGAATAAGATGGAAAAATTTTATTTTAAAATAAAATATTATAAATATAATTTTTATAATCAATTTCGATATGAAAATAAATAAGGGACTTTTTTAGTATTTAAATTAAATGGTTAAGAAATCGTTATCACAACAACCTTGAAAAACTCTTGTTTAAAAATTTAAGGTATTAAACATCTCACTAGTTCCTCTATTAAGTGTAACTTATCTCATTTCAGTTTTAGTGTGACTAAATAAAGATGTATATATATAAAAAAAATAGGAGTAACTCCCAATTAAATGCACTTAAAATTATCAATTTATAAACACACTATATTAAACTTGAAATAATAAGAGCAATGTTACTAATAAAATTTGTTGATTTCGAATTGGTAATTGATCAGTAATAGTTGAAAAATACTGTAAGCAGTTTAATAAATTATCAGGCAGTGAGATATACCTGTATCATTTGTAAAAGCCTTGAAATCAAAATAAAAAAGGAGGTCCTAATTTCACAAAATATATAAAGAATTTTTAGGCCTATTGTTTAAACTGTATTCAATACTATCTTATGATTTAAGGGTGTGTATTTATTGAGAATTACTGTAAGAATAATTATCCATATATTGTAAATTTGAATCAAGTGGAGCTGTCTCGAGGCTAATACAATATTACCAAATAGTTACACACAATTTTATTAAAAACAGCCAGTCTTCAGAGCAGGGACAGATCAGCCCAATATTAAAGACAGCCCTCCCTCTCAAAAGACTATAAGCCTCCTTTTGAATCCGCTTCTTCCTCCTCCCGAGACTGAGGGGGAAATGTGCACTAATAACCGTGCGACAATATCCTTTGTGCCCTCTGTCTTCTTGTGTCGTTTTAAGAGGCTATTATTGTATCCTACGGTCATCTTTATTGTATATCTATTATTACATCTTTTCCCTATTGTTAGTATCGAGCTTATTCCCGCTTTGATGTTCCCTGCGCTCCTTATGATTTTCAAAGGCCATTCAGCGTTCTTTGTACAGCAGATAAGATGGAGGAAAGTACAGTCTCTTATAGCATGTTATTGCCTGTCTATTGCACTTTTTGCAATGAAAAGAATTTCACAACGCTGGGATCAGGAATATTGACTATTAGATGACTCCAATTATCAACTAACAGAAATGAGGGCAACAAACCCTGAGGATAAGAGTTACAGGGCTCGAGTAAGAACTGAACCTGTCTGTACCTCTATTGGGAAATGAAAGTCAAGGAAGGAAGATAAACCCGTATTACCTTCAACCCACGACCATCTTTTCACCCTAACGTCCCTCTCTTACACAAATCATACCCAGTGTAATATTTTCTATTGCCATCAACAATAGTCTAGCTTGAATCGCACATACTAGACCTAAGACACAGGGAATCAAAGACGGCAAGGTGAACTGTAGATTGCTCAACGGGAAATCCCAACTCACATCAGAAAACCAAATTCTCGTATACAATGCCGTACAAAAACCTATATAGACTCACGGACTTGAAGAACTTAAATCCTTTAAACATCAGCAGCTTCCATCCTTACAATCTAGAGTTCTTAACCCATCATTAAATGCATCATATCCTTCATCTCTTTCAAGCATCACACATCCCTTAAATCCTTTCCGGAAATTAAAACAGAAAATACTGCAAAATCTTTTGTATACAGTTTCAGTTCCCACTTCTAGTCCTAGCCATCTACCACTATCGCGTAGTTACTATGAAGTAAAGCCTTAATTTCAGAACCAACGAGGGAAACCTCCAGGTCCCTGCTCCTTAGTAGGGGAGGAGGCATTCCCGTAGGTGACTTGGGGCATCTTGGGCTATGTATCTTTGCCTATATGTATAGATGCTTCAATGTCAATTCTGTATGAACATAAAGGGAATGCAATATTGTTAATATGGCATAAACAGATATGACCACCACGCTCCTACCCCCCCCCCCCCGAATATTCACATCATTTTATTCTATCTGGCCATGTTCGAGCCAGTAATAAACTTTAATATGCACAACTTCAATTAATGATGCCAATTTAATCTATACACTAGTAAATAAATGTCTCTACCTCACAGCCTTATTAAAAGCTGTTTTAAGTGTATTATTAATTATGATTCATAAGGCAGAATCGGTGCGTGCAAAGGATATTTAACTGTTAATTTATTTCCATAATTAATTGTGTATTTTCATAAAGTATTAGTAGTAACTACAATTGCTTTGTTTCAATCTACAATAGAATTTCAATTCAGTCAATTGATGCTTTGACCATCACCAAATGATGTAGCCTTGAGTAGAAAGTACATGCAAACATTGATGTCAATGGTACATAAAATGGTTAGTTCACAGCTGTAAGTAATTGTGAATTGGAGGCGAATGGTACTCAAGTAGTCAATATGTGGATTGCAAGGTGTTGAATAAGCTCATTAAGATTCCATAATACACTGCACCGGATGCACCTGGTCCTGGTACCAGGTGTGGCCCGTGACACAATGTACACATGTCACATGTACGCACATGATATTATTACGCTAATATATGTTTGCAGCGAGTGTGTAAACCACGCAGATATGTTGTTACCGGAGTCAATTATGACCAACGTTCGATTGCTTGATTTCAGATTAGTAGAAAAAAAATCATGTACATTTCGACATCAACGCTTTCGGATATAAATACGTTACTATGGAGTTGTGGGTTTGAGACCGCGGATGTAAGCAACATTTTGAGCACAATAATGACAGTAAAGCGACGGGAATTGCTTGTGAAATAAAACTATCTGGTTAATCTTAACCAAAACCAGTTAAGGTTAAAGCAATTGAACCTTAAAAAAATACATTCCGTTAGAAAAAAAGAATACTTTATATAACATGCAGTACGTACCTACAAGCAATCTGAAAACTAATAATATTAGATAACACACTGTATGTAAAATTTAATCGATATCTCTTATCTACTTGTCTTTTTATAATAAAGGAAAACAGATTGGTGTGATCAATAAATGCTTTAGATAGAAATAATACAAATGTCAAACTGGGCAATAGATTTCGGTGAAACGACCGATCACATACCATGAAATATGTTTTGTTTCATTTTTATTGTAATTAAAAACGTTCGTTTGATTATAATCTGTCAGTCAGTGATTAAAATTATCATAGGACGATGAATCGAAAAACTACTATATTTTGTACAGTTCATCCAGTCAATCACATGCTCTCTATTAGACTTTGGATAAGTATTTTGTTTAAGCGTTTCTTTTTGTTGTTTTCAAATAAGGAAACTGTTATGGTCTCAAATTATTTGCCCCGTAATATGTAAGATTATATGTATGTGGAAAATTGGTCCATTAATAAACATGAAGAAAAACTAAAAACTTCATAAAAGTTTTCACTGATAATTTTTTTACACTTTGACAGATTATGTTCAAATGAACGTTTTTAATCTCAATAAAAATGAAACAAATTATATTTCATGGTGTGTGATACTGTTTCGGTTCACCAAAGTCTCTTTCCAGTTTGACATTTTTATTATTTCTTCCTAAAGCATTTATTGAACACACCAATCTGTTTTTCTTTATTATAAGAATAAAGTAGATAAGAGATGCCGATTAAATGTTATATACCGTGTGATATCTAGTATTATTAGTATTCAGATTGCTTGTAGGTACATACTGCATGTTATATAAAGTATTCTTCTTTTCTAACGGAATCTATTTTTTTAAGGTTTCATAAAACTAAGCTTATCTCTCAAGAAACCCTTCATATTAGTTAGCTGAAAGTGCTTGAAGAACCAACGTATGGAGCTTGTTAAAAAAATCTTTGGGCGTGAATGCTAATTAACGTGATTCAACGAAAATTACATCAACTAACATGAAATTATTTGTAAGATCACAGAAACCACTAACTGTGTGGTGGATATAACACTCCGTTATCTCCGCGGGCTGTAGCCCAGCTGACGTCGGGAAGGCGAGAGTCGTATTAAGAGGCTAATCCTTTTCCATATCCCCTATTGCCCTTTCAATAGTGTCCAGCTGTCGGTCCTTCACTGGATTATCTTCATGAATATATAAGTCAATTCCCTTCTTTTTTTTTCAAAAATTGCTACCTATGATCCAATAATACCTAGGAAATCAATCAAGAAGGATTAATTAGTTAGCACATCAAAACCCATAATTTTGTGATACTGCGCACTTAATCTTTGTTTCTATCGTTCATTGCACTGGGGTTCATTATTCTATGCCTTAATCTCTGTTCGAAACCGGTCAAGTCAAGTTGTTAGAACTGTTTGCACTCAGCTTAAACAATTAACCTAGCTGACAAAACAACCCACTCCTGATCAAATTAACGGCCAGTCGACCCCATTATCTGCTGCAGGACTTACCAAATACCCGACATCAGTATAACAGAAGTAAGCCCCTAGCAAGGGCTAAGTGAATGTAAATAAGGCGAAATCCCTCAAGTTATGGGACCAGCCCCTCTCATTTTTCGGCCGGCAAAGGGGTTAAACCTCCCCCCACCCCCGGGTGTGTAATTACAGTGACTGGCCGGGCCTCCCCTTACAAAGATATACTCGCCTTGTGACTATCTGATACCGAGAATGCAGTTTCCGTCATCTGAGATCTCTTATGTCTGATGGTTGAGATGCTTATTAATTACGAAAATAAACCTTACTTCCTACCTACCAGTATTCGCGTGAATCTGCTAGTCAAAATAGTTAGCATATAATTCTAAAATAATATTCAACTGAAGAATCTACCAATTTGAGCTTTTTAACGAGCTAGGTAAATTTCATCAACCTGAACTTAAATTATTCTTTTTTCACCAACCACTCGTGAAGAGACGATTCTAAAACTTTTTTGCCTATTATGGTATCTTATTCCTTACTTTTTTTTTTAAACGGAAACAACTAGATTTCCCTTAATCTCATACCCCCCCCCCCCCCCGAAATATCTGCAAAACCACTCCTTTCTTCCTTACTCCACCAATCACAGGAAATCTCTCTCTCTTAATATACTACCTATATTCTCAATAAAGACGCTTAGGAATAACCACTGCCTATTATTTGTTTATTTATTCTATTTTTTTTTTTTTTTCATAGCCCCTTTAAATTTACAGATAATTATAGATCCTCAGGCGAATACATTTACCATTTATGTTTGTATTTCCTGTAGCATCGCTAAACTATATACAGGTTTTTTTATTTTATAAAAATTATATTATGAATAAACAAGTATAATGATACACATTATACGTGACTGGACTAAACTGACTAATAAAGGTGATGGGGCCCCACCTTTTTGATCAAACTTAAAACTAACTTACGTACTACTTCTTAACCTAATTTATCCCCAACAGTCTGTTGCCATCCATGTGGAAGGGGTGGTGGGGCCATAATATTTAACACTGAGTTGGTTAGGTGCTGCAACGAGTCAAAAACCTTGATGTGCCACCGACGGCACACCAAGCAACGGGTGCAGGTCAGCGTTCTTTAACCTCTCGAGAGAGGTATGTCGGACCACTTTTCGCATGAACCCATTCTGGAAATGTTGGAGACATTTGGCTGCATTGTCAGTCAAGTGGGTAAATAGCGGGGCACCTTACGGCAGAGCTGGCCGGAGGACACATCCTTCCCAACTCCTTTTCTTTGGTATGTTTTAAATTCTTTATTGTATTATTTTTATGAAATAAAACAAATTCATCGAGGATATGTTCTGATTCGGGTTATACTTTTTACTTATTATTTTAGTATATTTATTATTATATGTTATGAATTGCTTCTTTTTTGTTAGCCAGATTTGAATTTATTTATTTAGACCTTGTTATTCATACGGGACATGTTATCAGGTTTTTTTTTTATGTCCGTCTAATATCTGGAGTGCACGGTATAAGGAGTGTAAGTCATAAATAGAAAATTTTCACCAGGCACATTTTTTTTGTATAGTACTGTAATTATTTAAAATATACATATCTTAGGTATTTTTGTAGGCTTATACTGATTGCTACAAAGAAAAATTGTTGGTTTTCTTAGACCTGAGTTATGTGATTGTGAACAATGTTTGAGTTATATTCTTTTTACTAGAAACCCTTGATATAAAATCGCGATCTCCGATTACTTAATCTGATATAAAAATAGCCTAATTGAGCTGGCTCTGATACCAGCGGTTTAAGTTGCTTCAGACGTAACGTACTACTCAGCTGACCACCGTGAAATAGCCTCTAGGAGAGCTGTTAAGGAGAACAAAGTGTCCGCTGGAGGCCTATCCGGAGGCGGTGAATGTCGGGGGTGGGCTTGATGTATGCCGCACTCTCACGAGCCGAGGAGATAGCAGCGGCAGAGGCATCCGATACAGGCCAATTAGGACCTGAGGCTATCGGCCTATTGGGGCAAGCCTTATCTCCTTTCTCTGTTCACCCTCCATTAAGCCTTTAGCGGGGTCACTCTGATAGTGGGCTAGTCCACCGCCCAGGTGATAATCCCATAGCCCCGGTTATCTATGTATCTTTCAGCGGAAGTGCTCCCAAAACAGGTGGTCTTTCATTAATTCGCACCCGATCAAAATTTGATTTCAATTTTTTTTTTATACTCACTGTATATAAAAAGAATTCAAAACAACAAATATCTACTTTTTTGTTCTATTTCTATGTACTGTGAGATCATTGTTAGTGACAGGTATACAAATGAGATGAGGTACCAAGTAGGTTAAAATTATAAAAAAAAAACTCAACCATCTAGCGTCAAATGCGAGGACTAGGAGTCTTTTTTGGAAACGTTAGCCACAGCGAGAGAGGTTTTTTGGATAGGAATTGTTTGTTGTAGATAAACCTCGTAAATATTAATTATGGAGTTGGTTAGGTCACTTTTTCCCCTTCATATTCATATGATATTACAAATTATGGAATTCAGTGTAGATTTTATATAAATGAATCTATTTACAATAGGTCAATACTATATGTCCTGTAGTATGGCTACATTTTTTAACAATTTTACACTGTGATTTACGATTGTTACAAAAGTATAATGTGCATTATACATTCATTGTCTATACATGTTTAAAAATGGAAGGGGTTCACCTTATGAATTATAAAACTTTAAAACAACTTACATTTAACGAGCAAGATATTGACCTAATTTTCCCTCGTAGTCTGTTGCCATCTATGTGGAAAGGGTCGTGGGGTAATAGCGTTAAACACTGGGTGTATTAGGTGCTGGGACGAGCTAAAAATCTTGTTGTGTCTCCGGTGGATGAACTCACCCACAGACGGCACACCATGCAACGGGTGCAGGTCAGCGTTTTTTAACCTCTCAAGAGAGGTATGTCTGACCACTTTTCTCATGATACCGTTATGAAATTCAATGGCATGTAGTGTTTTATTTTAAACCATGAGCTAAAGTTTAATTTCATTGTGGATTGGTTCTGTAATTGTTGTATGCATTAGTATAATTATATGCCAAATAATAAGTAATAGTATCTCTCTTTGTAAGTATTTGTCTATATTATTTAATTGATTGTTAATCCCCATATGTTTTCTTTAATATTTTATTAATGACATTATATTTATGGACTGTTTCGGTCATCATTATTGTTTTTTTTATTATTAGTGCATGGGTACTACACATGTATTAAATACACTTTTTTTTAATGGTATTCTTATTGTACCTTATGCTATGTGAAGCAACATAAACTTTATGAATTAAGTTGGCCTTTTGAATGGAGGTAATTATTTCCAATTAATCTTTCATCTATCCTCCATTAATTGATTATTGTATACGATGTTCCCCCTTATATTATAAATACAAACACAGAAATTAATTAATGTGAGATTGCCTAATAAGTTATAATAACTTATAATTGGTTTTGTAAATGGCTCATCTAGTTAAATTTAGTTTTAAGAACGTCAAACTTATATACGTCTATACGAATTACTTGAGGAGTAGTTTTCCAATATGGAATTAAATTTTGCTACAGTTAAACAGATTAAATGAATTTGTTTAGCTTATAGTGATAAAAATTGGATATAAGGATCTTTATGACATTAGGGGGAAGGACATGAGCATCAAAGACGTTTGTGATGTCCGAAAACTTCTCTGGAACAAACAGTGTGGTGTGGGGAAATAAGTATTAACATTTCTCATGAAAAATCAACGAAGATTTTTAAGGCAATATTTTTTTAAGTGTGTAAGTGCATATTATATAATCTGAATTGCGCACCTGTAATTTCTAAATACCTTTCTTTTTCCTGGCCAATCTGCCCATACTTGCCCGCAAGATAAAATGGTCAGGTCCAAGGTGTCTCAATAGGCTCAATAGTAACCAGTAGTCACCTGCACAGGCAATAAACAATCTTATACAGAAGGTTTATCAAGAAAACCCACTACCTCAAAATCAACCTACTTCTAACAAATAAATTTAGTTTGACAATAAAAATATCATTACAACAAATGTGACTACTATGACTAGTATAAAAACATTAAATATTCATAAGACCGTTTCCATTAATCAATTAATATTTACACGCCCCATTGGAGCCCTAATGAAATTGAGCCAATATCCAAAGTGCACAGTGAGTTAGAACCGAAGGGCTCGCATGAGGCAATTGTCGGCTACGTGGACACTTCAGCTAAAGCTATAAACCACCTTCAGACATGAGGTCCCCCAGATACCAGAGAGACTACTCTCCGTATTAGCCATAGCGTCGGAAAACTTCCCCGTCTGGGGTCAGTCCCAGGAGGAGCCTGAGTATAAAGACAAACGTCTTTACCAATAAAAGCCCTCGGAAAAACACTTCCTCTTTTTATTGGAATTGCGATTTGTTCCCCGCTACGGGGAAGGGTGGGGAGCTGCCCGTCGTAAATAAGGCTATCTAGGTTTGTGTAAACGATTCCCCTCCTCCAGAAAACCCTGAGCAAAACAAGAGCAGGGATAGTTTTTGGGAATCTTGGATAGTACAAGTTTAATTATTTTCTAGACTTTTTTGTTTTGTTTGTTTGTTTCAAATTACCTTGGTAGAACTTTACAAACTTGCAAGTTATCAAGAATTTCGCAATTAACTTCGATTAGCTAGCTCCTTCCTCTCTAGTTTATTTTTAAAAAGTTGAACGGAAAACCATCACAGATCCAAGTGATTTATTTTTCGTCTTGGCAACATTTTTTTTTACATCAATATTACATTGCATTTTTGAAATATTTAAATTAAAGACTAAAAATACTATTAAGTTGGAGGAAGTAGAAAGTAAAAGAAACATTATGGAAATATTTCTTTTTTTGGAACTTTAAAAAAAAACTGGTTTGAGAGAAAATAAATATTTTTATATATAAAACCCTCAATAATAATAAAATAAAAATCATGTGTTCAAACAAAGAAAATTATTTTATATGACTAAAATATTTTTATAAAGAAGCCTATTAAATACCCTATTTCAATGGTACACAAACCATTACATTTTTATTCATCTTAAACCCTGTGAATATTTCATGATTCATCTTTTGAAGGTTCTGACATTTGCGAAAATACTACATACTTTTGCTTATGCTCGGTTTGCTAACCTTTCTTTATCCTGGTTATTACATACACATACATCCATCATCAGGTAAAATACTTTGACACTCAAGAACTAAAAAAAAAAATTATTTGTAAAAATATATCGAAGAAAATTTTCTATAACGAGGGGTAAAAGTTTACAAATAATGGGATGGTGGTTAGGAAATACACTCTTCTGGTTGGCTAGGAGACAAGATCTCGGAGTTGAGTACAGTTTCATAGCAAAGTTTCCGAATCAACCGGATGTTGTGACTTATGCCCTCCCCGCTGTAGTCTGAAGTCCTCCGAGGTCTGAATGTGGTTGGGACTATGAGAGTTAGCATGGTATTGTAGGTGGTGTAGCGAGAGCATTCTTCCGGCGATATTTTGTTGCATAGACAAAACTTGTCATCTTTATAATTTTATATCGACACTGATAAACCATTGCAAGACCATTGAGGTCTTGCAATGGTTTATCAGTGTCGATATAAAATTATAAAGATGACAAGTGTAAAACTGTAACGCATAAAATACGTAATATATAGTTACTATAAGATTTAGGATGATATATTCCAAGTCCTCAAATCGAGGATCAGGATTAGATGAATAATAACATGTTTACTAATTATTAGTATGGACAGACATAGGCTTTTGTATTTCATTACACCGTAAACATTCTGTACAGTTCAACACAACGCCATAAGTTCAGCTTCAGTACTTGATAATGTTGTTTCATTGTAGCCCATGTGGCCCCACATCTATATAATTTTATGACATCCAGACTTCTTATCGATCATATTAGCTCCCCAATCTGAATCAACATAACAAGTTAATATTTCCTCATTTTATTTTATTTCACACTACAATAACTTTACTGTTCCCTTTAAATAACTTAATAATCTTTTGAAACCACTCCATACTTCATTATATATTTTTTTTATTTTCGAATCCTCCGGTGACGTGGCTGACGGAGGAGCGTGGGGGACTTCCCTTCCGCTTCCTCTTTCGCATGCGAAGGAGGTGACAAACATGTGGACTTGGGAGGCCTCTGGGCAGTTTGTAAATATTGTATGAATAAGCGAGTGAATGATGAATTGTAAATACGGTAGGAATGAGAACATTTATCTCAATTACTTATTGCCTAATAAGGCAGATCGTAATGTTATATATGTATATTTTCAAATCCGCTCAAACAATTGATTGCAAAACTAATATCTGGTAAATCCTAACATTAAAAACATCAAACATACTACCAGCTGTCTGACTGGTAATATTTCGACCTTCTTTATTTTCACATATTTGCAATTTTAGATCAAAAGAATGACAATTTGCTAATCCAAATCTCATTATAATTCCTAGTAAATATCTTTCCTGTATTACCTTTAATATTTTTTCATCATATCGTAATTTATCTCTAATCCTAAAAATCTTTCAAATCACCTTTGCCTCTTGTCTTGAATGTTTATCCTTTTCTATGACTTTAAGGTTGGGTCCTCATGGTATCATTTCATCAACATAAAGTAGCAAATATATTATATCCTTATTATATTGTTTAAAGTAATTACTTTCAGATCTTACAAATCCTGTTGCCATAACGAAATTTATTTAATTGTTATTACTATTTATTTTATCGTTCCAACATTTTGCAACTTGCTTCAAACCATACAGTGATTTATTTTAACACATTACCTCTTTTACAGCTCTCCTTCTCTGGAGCATAAACATATATTGTATACTTGTATTCTCCATTAAGGAACCCTGTTTTGATATGTAATTATTCAAAGTGGTATTATTAAATATTCTTATTTCCTTTCAATAATAATCTAACTGTTGACATCTTAGCAAAAAAAATAAAAATAAATCTATATAGTTATAGTGCACCCGTGCTAACATTCTAAGAACTATGAATCACCCCTTTGCTGACTCTTATTTAAACCCCGTGAGAATCAGAGAAGGAGGTCAGTCTATTGTATCTCATTAGCCCGTCACTATGCTAGATTAGATCTGTATATTACCATGTCATTTATGTTTGTTATTCAAAATAAATCTTTTTAAAAAGTCTTGTGTGCTTTGAAGATATTTAACTGGCGCCCGAACGAGGTACTTGGGAGGAATTTTGAAGGTATTTAAAGTAACTTTGCGGAGCTTAGAATCGTGTGTAATACCGAAATCAAGCAGCATAACTACTTCTCTCCGTCTTGAGGAAGATTGCCACTGCGTATACAAGTATAGCAAGCATTCTCCACGACTACAGAGGTATCTTTCAACTTTCTGAAGATTTTCAAATCTTATCACCCGAGTTTCAAAACTATTTGTTGAGACTTCGCAGCACCAAGGAAGAAGATTTTTCCACTGAAGACAACATACTTGATGGTAATTATAAGTAATTATAAGTTTATTGTATGTCAAATTTACAGGATAGATTAAACCAATTAAGACAAGTATATACAACTTTTAATCTAGATAATATTGATCAATTACTATTAGAAAATACAAATTCAGAGATGGCTATGGAAATAAAAGATCATGATTTTAAATTAATTCCGGAATATGATGGTGATCCTTTACAATTAGTAGATTTTATTAGAAATACAAAATTTGTGTATGACTTATATTGTAAAGATAATAACCAATATAAAGATATAAACCATTCAAAATTAGTATTAACTTTATTAACTAAGCTAAAAGGAAAAGCAAAAATTGCAACCTATGATAAGGAATTCACTAGTGTGACAGAAATTTTAACATTCCTTAAACGTAAATATCAAGATACGCGAACGAGAGAGCAATTAATATCAGAAATACTCAATACTAAATCGTACCATAACGAAAACCCACATGATTACTTAGAAAGATTAGGTAAGAAAAGATGCGATTTATATGCTCGCGTGTATGCCGACTCGGAAATAGTGAATAAACAGTCGGAAATGGAAAGATACGACAAACAGATATCACATCACACCGTTCATAATTTACATCCCTCGCTTACTGATTTTATTTATCATATTAAATTCGAGACAATCGAAGATATTGACGAAATCTTAAGAAATAACGCTGCGCACATTGTGCATCGGGTGTACGGTCCGGGTAGTCGAAAAGACAAACACCACCAACCACACCAATCGAATTATAAAGGCAAAAATTTCGATCCAAATTACAAACATAAATATGAAAAACAATTTCAAAAACAACCTCATGAACAAAAACAAGATTATCAACATCAACAAAACCAAAATTATAAAAGTTATCAAAATGCACAACCAAATTATCACAATTACCCAAATAATCAACAAAATTATCAAAAACCTATTCATAATCAATCATGGGATCCAAAATCTCAACATAGATTCTTTAATAAACCTCCATCCGGAAATTGGAGAAATAATCAACAAAAAGTAGATCCACCACAACAAAATGATTCAAATACGGTTTCGATGAGAACTGTTTCTAATCGCGTACATTACGCCGAGGATGAGAGAGATGAACAAATTAGAATATTAACTGAAAGAGTAAAACAACTTGAAACTAATAAAGATAATTTTTTAGACCAAGGTCCGAACAAAGGAGAACCATCGGATCGAATGTAATTAAAATAAGTGACGAAGTTAATTTTTTAAATAATTTACCACAGCTCTTGGATAAAGAAAATAATAAATGGTTAATTGACACAGGAGCAACAAAAAATTATATTTGTCCCCAAGCAATTCCGAAAGATGCTAAAATAAACATAGAAAACTTCGCGATAAAAACCCCTACAGGACGAGCAGAAGGAACACAAAGTGTAAACCTCAACCTGCAAAATCTGATAGGAATTAATCAAGAAGTAAAGTTCTTAGTTTATCCTATTAGTTCACGGTTTGATATTTTACTTGGGTACGAAACAATGAAAATGTTAAAAACTAATATAAATTTAGAAGACATGGAAATAAAAATAATGGGAATAAAATACAAACTTGAAAGAGACGAAATGTTTCATATCGAAGATACTAATGAAATTAAAAATGTTATAAGACACGAACACATAAATTCGGAGATAACGGAAAAACTCACAAAAATATTAAGTGAAAACGGTGAAATATTGAAAACAGAAAATGAAAAATTAAAACCGACTAAATTATTAAAACATAGAATAATAACTACGAATGAAAATCCGATTTATACACGAAACTATAGATATCCGGAACAATTTAAAGAACAAATTAACGAAGAAGTTGGAAAATTATTAAAAAACGGAATAATTAGACCAAGTAAGTCGCCGTATAATTCCCCTTTGTGGATTGTTCCAAAAAAAATGGATGCATCGGGTATAAAAAAAGTTCGCATGGTAATCGATTATAGAAAATTAAATCAGGCTACCATAAAAGATAAATTCCCGTTACCCAATATCGAAGATTTGCTGAATCGATTAAGAGGTGCAAAAATATTTTCGACTATTGACTTAACATCGGGATTTCATCAAATAGAAATGTATGAAGAATCTATTCCAAAAACAGCATTCTCTACTGAAAATGGTCATTACGAATTTGTTCGAATGCCATTCGGAATAAGTAATGGACCGCCGACTTTTCAGAGAGCAATGACAATGATGATATCAAATATTCCTAATGCAATGGTTTACGTTGATGATATTATTATTTATTCAAAAAAATGAAAACGAACATTTAAGAGATTTGGAAAAAGTTTTCAAAGCATTAAAAGAACATCAGTTATCAATTCAATTAGATAAAACTGAATTTTTCAAAAAAGAACTAAAATTTCTCGGCTATATTGTAACTGAAGAAGGTTTAAAAACAGATCCGAAAAAGATAGAAACTATAGTAAACTTTCCAGTACCTCATGACGAAAAGTCGACAAGACAGTTCTTAGGTATGACAGGATACTATAGGAAATTCATTAAAGGATATGCAAAAATAACTAAACCTATTTCAGATTCGATTAAAACAAAAATTTATAAAACCGAAGAGATAAAAAGGGCTTGTAAGACATTAATAGATTTTATGGCAAATGCACCAATTTTAAAATACCCCGATTGGAATAAATCATTCATATTAACTACAGATGCTAGTAATAAAGCAATTGGAGCAGTATTGTCCCAAAAAGACGATGATGATATTGAACATCCTGTAGCATTCGCTTCACGAGTACTACAAAATGCGGAAAATAATTATAGCACTATCGAAAAAGAATTATTAGCAGTTGTATGGGCGACTCAACACTTTAAGCCTTATTTATACGGAACTAAATTTTTACTTCAAACCGATCATAAACCACTAACTTGGATATTTTCTATGAAGAACGGCAACACCCGAATTATGAAATGGATTTGGAAGTTGCAGGAGTTCGAATTTGAAATAAAACATGTTAATGGTAAAACAAATTATGTAGCAGATGCTTTATCAAGAAATATAAATGAAGTAAACCACACGGAACCAGAGGATATGGATATTGATGATGTAGATATTGATATTGATGTATTTATTGATGACATATTACAAAATCAAGAAGAAGCTGCTGAAAAAACAACAGAATATGAAGCAATTATGGAGGAATTAATAAATATTCCATCTACAGCGGAAAATGCAGAAAATCAATCAGATCTAGAAACTATTCATTCACAAGAATCCAGCAATGAACAAACTTGGATATGTGAACCAGATAAATGTATAAATGTAGAAAAAAATCAAATTATTATCATTAGAGGAAACAAAGAAGACATGAAGTTCTCTAAGCCATTTGGAAACAAGAGAAGATACGAACTCATCATTAACAGGAAAGATGACTTGCAAACTCTACTCTACCAGATCGTAGAACCGGACAAGACTTACGGAATTTTCTGTTCACCGAACATAAAAACTTTAGAAAAAACTTACGATGAATACTTTAAAGAGATTCAAAATATAATAGAAAACGAATTCCCTTCTGTAAGAATAAAACGTTATTTTAACTTTATCAATGACGTAGAAAATGTAAATGAACAACGCGAAACTATTGAAAACTATCATTTAGGAAAAACTAAACATCGTGGAATATTAGAAACTTTTGAAAAATTAAAAAAACAAGTTTATTTCCCCAATATGAAAGACAAAATTACAGAATACATTAATAAATGTGAAATTTGTAAAAAATCAAAGTATGATAGAAAACCTATCAAAACTAAATTTCAACAAACCCCAACACCAGAAAAACCTTTTCGAGAATTAATGATTGACATTTTGAAGTATGAAAGGAAAATAATATTTACTGCTGTTGATACTTTCTCAAAAAGATTGTTCGCACAAGTTATTCCAACACACAATGCAATCAATATTTGTGATTGTTTACAAAATTATTTATCTCATTATCTTACGCCAGTACAGATCTCATTAGATCAAGGCACAGAAATGAAAAACAATTTAGTTAAACAATTTTGTGACCACAATGATATTTTATTACATTATACATCCACTAATCACTCAAATTCTTTGGGATTATTAAATAGAGTTCATTTAACACTAAGCGAATTACTAAGACTTTTCTCGCATGAGAGAAAATCTTATTCATTTGAACAAAAATTAAAACTTGCAATTATTGCGTACAATAATACCTTAAATAACAATCTAAAATTAACACCCAATGAAATCACTTTCGGATTTATAAAAGAAAATAACAACAACAAAAATATTAGTATAACAGAACTATACGTACAAAAGTATCATAAAGATTTACAACTTTTGCATGAATTAGCTCACACAAAAATTAATGAAGAAAAGATAAAGCGTACAGAAAAATTAAATAAAAATCGGGAAGATCCACCTGAATTAATAAATCAAGAATTTATCAAAGATACTCAATCGAAGATTAAAAGTAGAGACAAATTCAGAAAAGTAAATGTGTTAATCCAAGGCGCTAGGCAATTAACAACACATGTTGATAACGTTAGGAGACCCAACAAACGTAAAAAGAGGAAACATTTTGTTTCAGATGAAGATTCACTACATGTCAATAATTCTGATACTTCATCTTCAGAAGATTCTGACGATAAAAGTAGTAGATCTCACTAACTCTCCAGGAATTCTCCATTATTCTGTAAATAATATTAGAGTAGTTAATCAATATTATGAAACTTATCATTTTTATAATTTAAGTTTATTAGAAGTAGAAATAATAAATATTGAAGATCATGTTACTAACTTTAGATCACATAAAATGTATCATTTGCTAAAAGATTTAACAAACGAAGTTTTTGAACAATTTCAATTAATGCAACAAAGAGATATTAAAAATCGTCACAGACGAGGCTTGATAAATGGTCTAGGTAATGTTATTAGTTGGATAACAGGTAATATGAATAATGACGACAAGGAATACTACGATAAAATAATTTCAAATGTAGAACAAAATAATTATAAGATTGAACATAACATCGAAAATTCTGTCAATATTAATAAACGTCTGATTGAGGATTACCAGAATGAAATCAAAACAATTAATAAAAATTTCATAATTAATAGACAAAATTTCGAATCGCTAGGACAAAATGAAAAAGCTTATGACTTATATATTCACATCATGCATTTATTAAATAAAATTAAAGATTTAACTTTATCTTTAGAATTTTGTAAGCTTGGCATTGTTCACACCAATTTAATGATTGATGTAATAAAAAATCTACCAAGTAACATAAAACTAATCTCAGATAATACTGAAATTCTATGGACAAATAGTAAAATCTTTTGTTCAACTCATCACAATATAATCCATACTTTTATCAAATTACCAATTCATGATGAATCCTATAAAGGATATTTTGTGATATCAGTACCAAGAATTATAAACCAGACAATTTACGAAATTGATTTAAAAACTGATCTTTACTTACAAAAAGGAGCCACTCTCTATCAAGGAAGTTGTATTTTTATTGACAATTATTACTGTATAAATCTTAATAAAACAGAATCAAAATGTGTTTCATCTATTGTACATAACGGAAATTTAAAAGAATGTAAACTAGTATTAAGTAATCAAAATAATATAAGATATTTAGATCATATTAAGCAATATATCACTGTAAATATTAAAAAAATAACAGATTGTCATAATAACACTGTATTTTTACCAAATGTAGGATTAATTAATATTAGTAAGGAGGATTGCTTTCCAGAATTTAATAAAATTTATACTCATGATTTTAACACTATTTTACAACCATTTTATGAAAATGTAATATTAAATACAACTATGTTAGAAACAAATAATTATACTATACCAGAATTAGAAATATTGTCCTTTGTAGACAACGCTAATATTTATCATTATTCTTTTGTATTATGTATTATTCTAATCATTGTACTAATTAACATTTTTATTTATAAAAGAAATTGTAAAAAGATCCAAAATTCAAATTTACCTTTAAATAATGTAAAGGTTTCAACAACACCTATTACTATTGATGATCATAAAGTAATTTTAAGTAAATTGTATAAATCAAGTTTTTAAAATGTAAAAATTAAATGTTTGTTTTGACCAGAGTTCAAAACTTAAGGCTGCGGGGAGTTATAGTGCACCCGTGCTAACATTCTAAGAACTATGAATCACCCCTTTGCTGACTCTTATTTAAACCCCGTGAGAATCAGAGAAGGAGGTCAGTCTATTGTATCTCATTAGCCCGTCACTATGCTAGATTAGATCTGTATATTACCATGTCATTTATGTTTGTTATTCAAAATAAATCTTTTTAAAAAGTCTTGTGTGCTTTTTTTTTTTTTTTTTTTTTTTTTTTTTTTTTTTTTTTTTTTTTTTTTTCTTCATAGCCCCTTTAAATTTACAGATAATTATATATAATTATAGATCCTCAGGCGAATCTATTTACAAATTATTTTGTATTTCCTGTAGCATCACTACATTATATACAGGTTTTGTTATACTTGTGTGCTTTGAAGATATTTAACTATATATGATGATATGTCCTTAGAAATAATGTTAGGGATTGGGGGAACATTTTTTTTTTTTGTTTCCCCTAAGCTCTCTAGTTAGAAATTCAGGATGAGGGAAAAATATAAAATATTTAGGTTAATCGGATCCTTATACTAGGAGTACCTGCTTGAAGGTAGTGTGAGAGGATTAGGGGTGTGGGAAGCCTCGGTGGAGGTTGATTGTTTAGGTACAGTGGTGAGAGCCCACCGGTGGCTGGGCCTAGAGTCTCTCTAGACATGTAGTGTATTCTTATTTAGTCTGTGATTTCAGTGGTGGGTGCCCCTTAAAGGCTTGTTGTTGGCGGGCCTAGTTCCGTGATGTCCACCATTTCCTCTGCTTTACTCGATCTTGTGAGTTTCTATCGTGCCGGTAGCGGTGGTGGTGTCATGTCTTTGAATAGAGGGTTTAGACTGTGTTTCATCGAGTCGAAGAACTTGACGTGTCTTCTTTTGATGGCTTCGGTGATGGTGGGGAGCTCGAACTTTTCGTGCATGTCGGAAGCCTTCATTTCCCGAAAAGGGGTATGCCAGAGTGCTGTTCACAGGACCTTGTTCTGGAAGCTCTGGAGTCGAGTTATGGTGCTGGCATGTAGGAATCTAAAGAGTGGTGTCCCAAACAGTAGAGCTGGCCTCAGAACGCTCTTGTATATTAAGAGTTTCAGTCGAAGGGATATGGCCTGCCTTGATGAGATGCTGGAGAGAGTAGTAAGTTCTGCGTACTCGTTTCAATTTCTTCTGCAAACGTGTGCAAAGTAATTATCAAATATATTTTATTATTGCTTGTGACACTTGTACTGTTTTACAATCTCGGGTTGTTTGGGTGTAAAGTATCTTTGAAAAAGTATCAATAATTGTCACTATTAGAATCTGTATGTAGTATAGTTTGTCAACCATGACTTGATCCAGTTTTTTGTTACCCCTTTCATGTGGGGAAACTGGTATAGGCGATTCGTCTGCTGTAGCGTTATTCCTCTGAGGCATGTTTTTCCTACATACTAATCTAACAGTTCGTATTGGTGATCTGTGTTCTAAGTTATATCCAGGCAACGTGTTTCGTAACGTTTTAATTAATCACTGTGGTGACTTTCCTTCAGCTAGAGAGCTTAATTTTCTAAATATCCCCAAAAATTCATCACACCCATTTTTCATAGTTGGTTGACAGTATATTCCACTCTTCTGTTAATATTTCTTCCATGTCATCATTCCACGGATTTTTTTACTCTATTTATATTTACTAAATGGTTTTTCTAAATTAATTTTCTTTCCTTCTCTTTGTGTAAAGATTCGTTTCTTTTTTTGTGTGTTAATTGGCCCATCTTCGTGTACCCAGACGTGCTGATGCGAGGATTTCTAGGAATGCATAGTCCCTAAACCTTCTGATGCAAGTGTCCTTGTGAATGCAAACTCGCTATGTTGTCTTGCTTGTGCATGCTTGGTTTTTTATAGTAGTTTATAGAACCACTCCAACTCTTCCGATGATGTTATTGGTGACTAAATATTTTCTTACAATCCTTAGTCTAATTTTTTCAATTTATATTTTATCATTTTCAGATTCTGTAATTTCTATATTGTTGGATTCCTCGATGTTCACACAATTTAATTGATCTGTAATGTAATTTAATTTTCCTTCGACGTTTCTGATGTTGATTTCCAATTCTGAGAGTATGAGAATCCCTTTCATCAGACGTGTATTTCCATTTTGCATAGAAAATAACCACTGAAGCGGTTTGTGGTCAGTATGGATCATGGGTCGTTTTCCACAGAGGTATGGCTGAAAGTGTGTGCAGGCATAGATAATTGCTAGTAATTACGTCTCTATTGCAGCGTATCGTTGTTCAGTTACATAAAGAGTTATTGAAGCAAATGCAATTGGAATTTGAGATAGCACTGCCTCCAAACCTAATTTACTTGCATTGGCCGTCGGTATTGGCCAACACAAATTCCATGGTTCTTTCTTAACTGATAATGGTTTCGTAATATGACCTGTCATAATTAAAACTTTTTTGGTTTCTTTTTGGCTTAGTAGTCGAAGTTTTTCTATTTCTTTAGCATTAGTACGGATGCCGTCAGCTCCAATAATGTGGCTTGAAAACTGGAGTTTTTCTTTAAGACATTGAGTTTTGTTGAGTTGGACGGACAGTAAATGTTGGCATAGTTTTTTGAAAACGGTTTCTAGATGCTTGAGATGTTCATCAATTTTTTTTTTGATTTCTTATGGGTGGGTGGATCCATGTATGGTTTTATTTACTAAGTGTAGAAGATAATCACGCAAGACAATGAATGACCCATCTTATCGCTTTAGGCTCCACTATTAAGAATCTAGGGATCATTATTTACCAAACCCTCTCTTGGAAACAACATATCTCTCAAATTTCCGGTCATGCAAAAGGTTGCCTACCCAATTCATTCATTACATTATATTTTCAGACTTTTTTTTTCCCCTTAACCCCTTTAACTAACATTTTTAAACAAATTACAAATTCTCAATTTACAATATTTTCTCCTCTTTCTGCGATGCCCTGATCCAAGATCATTATTAACTTATTGATGTGACTTATTAATTTCGTATTTAGTACTTTTATTTAATTGTTCTCATTATACAGATAGATGTTAGCTGCCAGCTTGTGTGTTACTTTTTTTGTATTAGTTTGTGTTAGTATTATGGTTTTTATTTAATGTCATATTGAAATGTACATACTTCAGCATATTGTTATTTTTTTTTTTTTCATTTCTTATGGGTAGGTGGATCCTTGTATGGTTTTATTTACTAAATGAAGTTATAAAATATTTCATTTCGTTTCATAATTATAATTTTCTTTCGTATAGAGATTTGCACTTTATTGATTTCTCATTATTTTTTTATTATGATATAACAGATCTTTTTATTTTTCACAAGTAGATTTTTTCGACTGAACATCAGGGTTATTAGTAGGGTACTTTGTACTGGAATACATTTTTTTCCTATTTAATAATTGCAAGAGAATATTGCTTTGTCAGTCTTTAGAGGGATTTTGTGTTTAAATAAATCTGTTGCTTTAAGAGGAGTGTCCTTCATTTGAGCGGTATTGCCCAATTAATTTTATGAGTCTTTCTTTTATGTCGTCTTTTATGTGGTTGTCTCAATAATTATTCAATTTTTTTCACTTAATTTTTTTTTCCATAAAGTTTAATTCTTCGTTTTTGTGACAGTGTAATGTATAGTTTTTTTTTTGGAAGTTGTATCAATTATTATTTTCTTTTCTTATTGTCACAGTATTACTTAAAGTGACTTTCTGTTTCTCACAGTTCATTTTTTTTTTTTCTCAATCCCTTTAATAAAGGGGTTGAGGTTAAAAAAAAAAAGCATATTTTTTGATAAACGGATATGTGCTAAATTGAAATTCTTGTTTTTCGTTTAGCCAAAATTTTGAAGCAGGGTCTTGTGCTTATATTTCGCTTCAAGTTGGAGTTTTAACAATAAACTCTACAGATTTAATTTTTATCCCTTTAAGAAGGGAACTTTTATTTACCTATTTTTTTGTGGATCCAGTATCGATAAGCAAATATCTTTCCTCAAAGTCCATGAAAGTTAGTGATTCCTCATTTGAGCTCAAGTAATATTTGTGGCTTCTTTTGGCTAATCTGGTTATAAACAATGTTCAAATCGGTCTATATGTTCGCTGAATTGTTCTTGTATGCGAGAAGCCTCTTCGAATTGCTTAACGTCATAGAACAGCTTGTGGTCAGAGGTACTTCATTCGAGCAGCGGAGCAACAGCGAGCTTCATGAGATATTTGAGCTGCCTACGGTGGATGAATTCATCCAACGTAAACATTTCAAATTTTTCTACTCCCTGCAATACTTAATAAACCCGGTGTTTAACACGATAACCCCCACTCCATTCCCCCATCGATGGCAGGACGCTGCCGCGGCTGGAACACTTTAGTCTTAGGTTCTAGGTTTAGGTTTTAGTGTTAGTGTTTTCCACGGTTGCAAGCTGAAGGTGTGCCTCATCACCTAGTGTGTGTATGTGACTATGAACTTTTAACCACAAAAAAAAGTATTATATTGATGCACTCCTTCAAATGCATCTGTGAATGGAGGAAGAGGAGAAATATGTATATCATAAATAATTTATTTTGTTCATTGTATACTATTGATAAAGAGAGGTTTTGACAAAAAAAAAAAAAAAATCGAACAGCTTATTATCAGTTCTCAGAGTTCTCGTCGAAACGCTATTTTGTGAATTTTGGTTGAACGGTTTTGAAAGGAAAGGTTTTATTGGCTGTCTTGTTGTGCCAAGCTTTCTGTGCCTTCTGCTATAGTCTTGGGTCGGTGGACCAACTTTCCTAAAGACTCCTGTGATATGATTTGCGCTGTATCTTACCATTGCTTCTATATTCTGTAATTTTGTCTGAGACCTTTACGATTTCTACTGCTATGTTTATTGTATTTTTGGTTTTCTCTGAATTTACTTTCATTGCGCATTATAACTGTCTCCTGCCTGTCTCTGTTGCCATGGATATATAGTATTTCTATTATACAAGAACAGTCATTTAGATCGCATTGCGGACGTTTTCTTAATTTCTGAATTTCATGTGGGCTAAGACGTCCGCTAGTTGTGGTTGATGATTAATCAATGTGTGGCCATTGATCTCATGGACTTCATGAGTCATTAAGGTTTTTATGTCACTGATCTCTTCGTGAATGTTAATCCTAAAGAATATTAGGTATCTTAATTTTGAAATGTTATTATTGAAGTCAATAGGAAATATGTTTTAGTATGAGACTGTATAAGTTCGCGTTTTAGTTATTCTGTTGTCCTCGAGTCAAGTAGTCTAGTAAATCATGTACTACTTATTACATATCTATTTATAATATCTATTAATTTTCATTTCACGATTGTTAGTAGTCTCATAGAGGCCGCAATCCTCTACGTCATTTTGTGCACTAGTGACACTGTGCTTGTTT